>PVIH01006364.1:0-112056 GCA_004025045.1 Sigmodon hispidus
GGAGGTATCACCATCCCTGACTTCAAGTTATACTATAGAGCTACAGTAATAAAAACAGCCTGGTACTGGCATAAAAACAGACTTGTGGACCAATGGAATAGAATTGAGGATCCAGACATTAACCCAAAAACCTATGAACACCTGATCTTTGACAAAAAGGCCCAAAACATTCAATGGAAAAAAGATAGTATATTTAACACATGGTGTTGGCATAGCTGGATGGAAGTGTGTAGAAAAATGCAAATAGATCCGAGCCTGTCACCCTGCACAAAACTCAAATCCAAGTGGATCAAAGACCTCAACATAAACCCAACCACTTTGAACTTGACAGAAAGGAATGTGGGAAATACACTTCTACGAATTGGCACAGGTGACCACTTCCTAAATATAACACCAATGGCACAGACACTAAGACCAACAATCAATAAGTGGGATCTCCTGAAGCTAAGAAGCTTCTGTAAAGCCAAGGACACTGTCAATAGGACAAAACAACAGCCTACAGAATAGGAAAAGATTTTCACCAACCCTACAAGTGATAGAGGACTGATCTCTAAGATATATAAAAAGGTCAAGAATCTAGAGCCCAAAACCTTGAATAACCCAATCAAAAAATGGGGTTCAGATCTAAAAAGGGAATTCTCAGCAGAGGAATTACAAATGGCTGAAAGGCACCTGAAAAAGTGCACATCATCTTTAGCCATCAGAGAAATGCAAATCAAAACAACTTTGAGATACCACCTAACACCTGTTAGATTGGCTAAGATAAAAGGCACAGATGACAGCCTATGTTGGAGAGGATGTGGATCCAGGGGAACACTACTCCATTTTTGGTGGGAGTGTAAGCTTGTTCAGCAACTTTGGAATGCAATATGGCAGTTTCTCAGAAAATTGAGAATCAATCTCCCCAAGGACCCAGCAATACCACTTCTGGGTGTATACTTTTAAGAGGCACATTCACACTTCAAAGGTACTAGCTCAACTATGTTCATAGCAGCATTATTTGTAGTAGCAAGAACCTGGAAACAACCTAGATGTCCCTCAACTGAAGAATGGATTAACAATGTGTGATACATCTACACAATGGAATACTACTCAGCAGTAAGAAAAAATGATATCCTAAAATTCGCAGGCAAATGGATGTATTTGGAGAATATCCTCCTGAGCGAGGTATCACAAACCCAGAAAGATAAGCAGGGGATGTACTCACTCATTAGTGGTCTCTAAACAAACTAACAAGAAAAAAGCCAAGCACGCCCAAGCTGGAAACCACAACCACTAAACAGCTTGGGATCAGAAACACCCTGGACTGACCCTTCGGATCCCACTACACCTATAGGAACACCTGACTCACTCTTGAGGGAGGGGGGACAAAACTGGATTTGGCCAGGAGTGGAGACTGAACTTTATTGGATCAGTGGGACCATTGGACTGTCTGCTCCCTGCCCAGGGAGAGGATGGGGAGTTGTGGAGAAAGAAAAAATGACCTGATATGGCAGGAGGGGGAAGGGATCTTGAATTGGGATATATAGGGATAGGAAAAAAAAATCCAGAGGGAAAGCTGAACGCAAAGTAATTTTACCTGTAACAAATTATTTGCATTATCACCCTTGATAAGTCATGCTTATGATTTTTATTTTCTTTATAGTTATTGTTAACTTATCAGCATTTTAAATTCAATTTTACTGTTTTTCTTGATAAATACAAAATAAAAAAAAAGAAAAGAAAATGAAAGACAGAAATTTAGGACCAGCAATCTGTTTGGATATGATACGGAGGTGTCTGGGAGGCATACAAAAGTCTGAGAGCCACTGCTAAGTGGTTTTGCAAGGTTCTTACCTGTTTATTGACATTCCCTGACTGGTCTCCAAAGGTATTTGGGGCTCTGAGCTACTAACAGATCTTCAGATACCTCAGTGTTGCAAAAAGAAAGGTGTGCACATACACAATCCTATTTAATAAATTAAGTTTCTTTGTGAATAATAAACTAAGCAAATATTTATTTCTTGTGTGTAAAATACTTCAAGCAAATTTTAGCACTTTGACTTTTAGTTCAAAAGATACAAATATCAAATCTAGTGATTAGCTTTATTAGTTACTGTAAGCTTAAAAAAGCAAACCCATATTTTTTTATTGAGAATATCAGCCCCTTCTGCACCCACTTTCCTATGGGATCCTCTGTAGCTATGCTTAATTACAAATCAAGTACTTTGTAAAGGGTTTTGAAGTCATTCCCAGGAAGCTGGAACTGTGAATGTTGCAACCATATAGTTTAAGGTTCTACTGTTTATTATATAGAATATAGTTTAGAGAATGTTATTTGATTAAACTATGATAAAATACTCTCTAATAAAATATGTTATAGATTATTAGAAGAAGTCTAAATAATTGTTTGTTACCAGGCATGATGGTTAGTACTAGTCAACTTGATAGATCCTAGGATCACATGAAAAGTGAACCTCTGGTACTGTCTATGTGGGATTATCATGATGCCATAACTGAGGTAGGAAGACCTGCCCACTATAGATGGGGCCATTCCAGGGAATGGACTCTACAGTATAAGGAGTGACTGAGTAGCAGCTTGCTTTTGTTGCTCTGTCAAGACTATGGATGTAATGTGACCTGCTGTTTCAAGCTCCTGCTGGTGTGAATTTTGAGTTACAATGAACTATAACCTGGAATTGTAAACAACAATAAACCCTTTCTTCAAGTTGCCTTTGTCATGGCAACAAAAAAGTTTCTAAAACACCAGAATATTTCCAAAGGTGTTTAAAGGCAATTGCCATTGTAAACTGTAAGAGGACAACATTGATTAATGTATCCTTATACAAATCAACATATTGATAGCTGATATGCACTCACTAAATATTTGTTGAATGGATAGCCAATGGAGAATACTTGCCAACTTGAGAGAACTACCCTATGATGTCAGTTACATTATAAGAATATGCCATCATATAACATCGTACATAGTCATTCTTTTAGTCTCACTAAACTAGATCACTGAGGTCATGGATTTCTTTGTCTTACACACTTGTTTTACCCATCACTAGTACTAAATGTGACGCATGAAATGCACTCACTAAAGATTTTTTGAAGACAAAGATAGGAGAATTAGCTTCACAGTTAAGAGCACCGACAGCTATTGCAGAGGACCAGAGTTCAATTCTTCGCATCTTCATCAGATATCTCAGAACCACTTATGACTTCAGTTTTTGGGGATCTAATGCCCTCTTCTGGCCTCTTTGGACACCTATACACACATAGTGTACATACATACACTCAGGGTCACACACAGATTCACATTAAACAAAAAAAAAGAAATGAAATGGAAAAGATTTGTTGAAGTCAATGAATAGCTTGGTAGATGATAGTTGCTTTGATGGGTGGTTGAATGGCCAGATAGATAAACAACCAGCTAAATAGACATCTGTTATAATAGCTGTCACTTATTTCTATAATTTATGTTTAAAGTATGAATTTTATTTTTAAAAATTGAATGAGAAAAGTTATATAATTGAAGGAAAAAAAAGTACTTTTAAAAATAATATGGAAAGGTCTTAGTTGGTTTAGATTTGTGTATTAAGAGTGTTGAAAATTTAAGTGTTACAGAAATGAAAAAGGAGAAGAGGAGGAGGAGGAGGAGGAGGAGGAGGAAGACTTGAAAAACTAAGTGGATCGAGCTAACTGGATTTCAGCTCTCTAGCCTTCAGATAACTGCCAAAAAATTTTCAGAGACAAATGCAATTTTTCAAAGTGGTTACAGTGATGAGTAAGGCGGCTACAGCATTTTTCTTCCTAGTGCTGTTTCTTTTTCAGCCAGACTCAAACATCTGCATAAACAGTGTGAAATTTTAGAAGTCACCAAAACACTTTTTGCTATATTAGCTTCTCAAGGCAAGTTTCTGATTGTGTAGAACCAGTTCATACTGGGTGCTCCTGAATGCAGGCTTCCAGACGTCTGCAATTTATTGTTGTTTAGACTAAGCATTGGGATGACTCTAGCCTGGTGACAGGCAAAGATAATCAGAGTTCATGTAATGGATGCTTTTCAAGTAACTCTGTTATTTTTCCTCTTTTTCTTTTTTCTTTTTTTTCTTTATTTTTTTGATCTCAGTTTCTCCTATTAAACTGAGAGATTTGGACTAACATTTGCCAGAAGCATTTTGCCATCCTGTAGCCACCCAGTTTTCCCTAGCATAGTAATAGAATCCTGTTTGCTTTTCTTTTTGAGGGTGTTCATTCCCCCTTGGAAAGTGGCTTCTTGGGAAACCCTTCTAAAAAGCCTCTGGGCACTTAGGGAGGCTAAAGCAATCAACATGTGTGGCAGCCACCCAGCCAGACCATGCCCTGGGAAATTGCTCCACCCCTGCAGGAATCACACTGGAGTCCCACACTGGTACCTTGTGTAACTGCTGTGTCTCTGGAAGGTGAGCAGAATAGGAGGCTTTCATGACAGGGCAAAGCTTTGGCTTTAAAGATGAGACCAGGAGGTCAGGACTTTTGAGACTAAAACAGGTACTGTGAGAGCGGGTCCTGGAAGGACTCCTTGTGGCTTCTTTGAAGTTGCCACTGATACTATATTTGGGGATCCAACCACTCAGCTGCTTAACATTTTAAAAAACAGGACTATTTTCATAGTCTGCATTAAGATTGAGGCTGGGGGGTGGGGGGCAAACTTAGACTTAGCTGTTAAAATCCTCTTCGCCTGAAGTGATAAGTGATATTCTAGTTTACTTTTTAAAAAATTTTGACTTTTGCACTATCTTACATTTATAACAGCACATGTTTGTGTGCTAAACCTTTGCCCTAATTTCATGCTCAGTGCCACTGGATTATCTGGTATGGATTTCAAACTTACGATGTTGACTATCAGTAGCTGGGATTCTTTTTAGCCTTTGTGAGAGTGACAACCACTGAAACCTGTGAAGAAACTGAGAGGCCTCAGTGAATTTCATCTTATATACCAATCCTAAACCTTCTTAATAAAAATTGCTCCTTGTGCCCTCTTTTGCCACTTGAGATCATGACTATAGTCAGAACTGTGACCTCCAGGAAGACATATTACACCTCTTTCACACCATTCTTATATTATATCTGTGCGTGACTACTCAACTTAATCATGAAGTAAGGTAAACCGTATAGGACATACTTCTATTGCAGTCAGAGAGTAGACAGGCACATACAGAAATAGTCCTTTGTGGGTGTACTAGCTGGTTTTCTAAATATATTTTATGTGTATGCTACTTTTAATGTAATGTCACGGATTTTCACATTTGTTCCTCCTAGCTAGTCCTTGATGACCTCTGCTGAGATCAACACTGCTCTTCTATTCATGACATCTTCTTGAACGTCAGAGGACAGTGAAGGAATCTGGCTACAGTTCCCATTGGAAGAATAAGCAAGCCCCTTACTGAATCAGGATCATTGAGTGTCTCCTTGTCTCAGAGCTGGAAACCGAGCTCACTGTTTTCAGTGTCTCATTATGAGGCTCGCACACTGTATTTGTGGAATGGAAAGAAATAGCTTGCCATTTGACATAAAAATAGGCATTCATTCCAGGAGGAAGTGTGGGTAAAAATAACATCAGTACCATTAATCCCCATTGCCTGTGAGGACACTGGGCGAGTCTCTCCCCTCCTTTCAATTTCCCTTTAGGCTGTTTGCTTAAGTAGCTCTTTGTTCAGGCCAGTTCAGAAAAGTGAAGGTGGTGAATCTTCTCTATGTGTTTGGAGAGGAAGGAACACTACAAAATCCAAAGCTTTCTTCCTCTATATATGCCACAGTAGTACCACACCATGATTCCTGCATGTGTTTTCCTAACAGTTTGAGCCTGTACATATAAGGAATTTCAGATGGCCGTATTAAAAGAAAATATGTAATTATTTTCACTGCCCAGAAATAATGAATCATTTAGATGGGAGAAAGAATAAGCAGCCACCTATGCCTCATCAGCTCCCCAAGTCCACACAAAACGAATCAGCAGTAAGAGTAGATATATCTGTCACAACTATCACATGTCGCTGCTCTGTCATTTATAAAAAAGAGATGACCCAGACTTGTCAGAGAATAATATTTGGTGAAATATGATAATGTACTTAAAAACATGAAAACAAAGCGCCAAACACCAAACAATTAAAGAGATATAATGTAAACATTATTTCTGCTAAGTCTGTTTACATTTGTGTGTGTGTGTGTGTTCATTATTTGTGACATTACAACTTTTCTCTAACATCAGAACACTTTTCTGCCACCTTGGAGCCAATTTTGAAAATTCTGGTGTCCCAAGTTATTGGCTTTTGCTACATAGATCTCAAAAGTTAGAAAGAAAATCTTTCCAGCACATGGACTGCTTTGAGATCTTATGAACTTCATCCCTTTGCTTGTGAGGCCACAGAAAGTTTGCTTCCCACTCCAATACTATGGAGGACTTCTCATCTCAGAACATATGAGTAAAGCATTGGGGCCTAGGGGTGTGGCTCAGAGGCAAACACAGAGCTGTGTGCTGCTGGCCATGAAAGTGCTAAGGAGAAATCCAGAGAGCTTCAGAAATCGATTTCCCATTGCTTCCCAGGAACTTGCCTTGGTTATTGTCAAGAGTCAGATATATTTATACTATGCTGTTGCTGGCTCCTTAGCGGCGTCAACAGATCTTACGCATCCCATGTGTGTGCTATTTAGCCTCTGGAAAGAGTATCTTTTTTTTTTTTTTTTCAGTGTTTGGGGAATGATTCCCAAATTTTTGTAACTGGAGAACCACCAAATAGTTTTTGACATTTTTCTTTTCTTTTTTCTTTTCTTGCAAGAACAGCTGGGCTGGCTTAAACCTTTATTAGTAAATAGAATTTCATTGTTCCAGTCACAGCTGCCTTGCGGAGCAAAGCAATGACATCACTCTATGCATTACATATCACACCTTCCTTGATCAAAAACTCTTTATGATTATGAGACCACTCCTGTCTGACAGGATAGCTGTGAGGGACTGTGGAGCAAATTTGATGGATACAAAGAGGGTATGTTGAGTTCCAGGTACAGGGAGAACCATGCCATGTGTCTAGATTGAGGCTTAGCTGTGGGATGCCCAGGATCTAATGCTTCTTTTAGTAATAACCTCAACTTACACACTAACTTAGCTTTAAGACTGTGATCTGAAGACCCATGGACAGGCACTTGAAGAAGACAGATTGCAAATAGAGCTAGTAAGGCTGAATTGTCCAAAGCTGGATAGTCCTGTTTTTAAAAATCATAAATTTTATGTCAATAGGTACATTCAAGAAGTTATAGAACAAGAGAAAATTTTTTACAGAAGATCTAACACTGGCATAGAGGGTGGGACTTGGCCGGCTCACCATGAAGTACAGTTTAAGTTCAAAAGTTGTAATGAAGAAAGCAATGGGAATCTCTTCAACTTATAGAGGATTTTTAGTTTACAAACGTAATTCTGTTCATAAATTATATTCTACAATAAAATACTATGAAAGTTAAGATTTGAGGTTAGGGTTTCATTATATACATAAGGCAATGCAATTTTAGCTGGTTAACTTTTCTCACAACTTCAAAATAGCAATATTGTAAATTCTAGTTTCTTTCCCTGACCTCCTATTCCCAAGTAACCACTCTGAGGCTTATATTAATTGTAAATGCTCAGCAAATAGCTCAGGCTTATTACTAACTAGCTCTTACATTTTAAGTTAACACATATTCCTTATTTATGCCCTGCCATGTAGCAGTAGGTATCTTTATTAGCATGGTGCATCCTGCTCTCTCTGCATCTGGCTGGTGACTCCTAATCACCCATTTCCTTCCCATTATTTTCTCATTTTGAGTTTTCTACCTAACTTAATTCTATTCAGCTATTGGCCAGTCATCTTGCTTATTAAACCAATCACTGACAAATCATCACAGTGTATAAAAGGATTTCCCACAGCATAGTACAGTCAGAACTATCACAAATGTCATATGCAATGAATTTCTTTTGCCCTCCATCATGAAGGGGACACAGATGTGATGACTGAGAGTTGAACCAGAGGACAAATAGGCAGGGCAGGGATGCTTTCACAAAGAACTTTCACAGAGTGTTTTCAACTACTACTATATCTTATATCCCCAGACCTTTTATTACCAGATCTGTCCTTAGAGAATCCTTGCAGGCTAGAATGCAACAAATGTGATCTTGCTCAAAGTAGTTTACAACAGCATTGATCCAACAGTAGTTTATTCAAAGAATACCTAAATGATTGTAGTTAGGACCCCATCCTTTGTGCTCTGTAGGTCCTCCCCATGATGATGACTAATCCAGATGCTACCATTGCTGGGTTGGGAGAGACCCCCTTTTGGACCTACTCTTTTATAGACAGTTTCATCTTGGGGAATAACTTAGGGTAGTCAAGACAAGATGAGTGAAAGGCAAAGAGTTCATAAAGTCCCCAAGACTGTATTTTAAACACAGAATACTGTCAGTTACTGTCTTAGAGAAAAGGCTTAGATATGGAAACCAGAGGTATTGCCATACTCTTTCTGTCTGGCAGATAGGGTGGAGGAAGATCTGGAACAGCCAGCCTCTCCCTGGGTTTGGAGAGAGATGGTGGGTGTGGACCATCCAGTACCCCCTAGCTACCAGGGGAAACCACACGCTGAGTCGGGAGCCTTGTCAAAGCAAGGCCTCACTTCATTGCATCAGTCTGGGGCTTATATAGGGCTGTGACGAAAGGAGTGGGAATCTTGGGATAGGGTAGGTGTGGTGGGGGAAAAGGGCCAATAGTATGTTAGCAGAGGCTAGGCAGAGGCGGTCTTAGATTAGGCTATGCTGAGTCACTCACACATGGAGTTTATGGCTAGAGACAGGTGGCCAAACTCTAGGAAGGCTTAGGCATTTACACTGGGCCTCAACCCCGGTGGCCTCAGAAGGGCCCAACATCTCTGAACATAGATTATACATTGACACCACATTTCTGAATGTCCATGTTCAGTTTTAAGATTAATTAAGCAGTTACACTAACAGTGCTTTTCTTTGTTAGAATTTATACAAAGTCAATATGTGTGTGTAGAAGTTAGAAGTCATGATGAGGATTACTGGCCTAATGTTGTGGCTTCACATGAAGTAGCTCTTCCAAGGCATTGAAAGGCTTACTAAAGTCACCAAGCAAATCATCAGTGGAGCCAGAGTCCTGTTCCTAGACTTCTCCTAGGCTTATGCATTCCTCTTTCCCATTCTGCATCATTCTGAATGAGTCAGGTAAGATGCTGTCTCTCTAAAAATGTCATTTGAGTGTGGGAAGAGTGACATAGATGGGAATGAGAGATTCCAGAAAGCTTCTATCCTAAAGTAAAGGACCCAGGAAAGCCACAAAGCTCCTGGGAGTAGCCAAGAAGATCCTCAGACTCCAGCTATGAGAGTGCTAAGTTACATTGCTTAGATACATTTGAAATGCTAGTCTCCCTTCTTCCTCAGCATCCCACTGCTTCCCAGTCCTCAACTTCAGCTACAGTTGGACACAGCTCCTCCCTGGGGGTGTCTAGCTCCCTATTTCCCTCAGTTATGGTGACCTCATCTTGATATTCTTCATCTTCAGCTATAATCCCTTGTGCATATGTAGGGGTTGGGTCTGAGGCTGCTGTTCCTCTGGGGTTTGGTTTATCCACCCTTGGCTGAGCATCACTCCTCAGCTCTACATCCCAGTTGTCTTAGTTAGGGCTTCTATTGTTGTGATGAGGCACCATGAACAAAGTAACATGGGGAGGAGAGGTTTATTTGGCTTACACTTTCAAAGTACAATTCATTATCAGAGGAAATCAGGACAGAAACTGAAACAGGACAGGGCTGATGCAAAGGCCAAGGAGAGGTGCTGCTTACTGGCTTGCTCCTGTAGTTTGTTCAGCCTGCTCTTATAGAATCCAGAACCACCAGCCTAGAGATGGCCCCATCCATAATGGGCTGGGCCCTCCCACATCAATCCTTAATTAAGAAAACACATAGGGCTTGTGTACAGCCCAATCTTATTGAGGCATTTTCTTAATTGAGATTTTCTCTTCTCCAGTGACTCTAGTTTGTATCAAGTTGGTATAAAGTTTGCCATCACTGCAGTTTTTTTTCTGAGGTGTTCATTTTTGGTTCCTTTCCTAGCTTCTCACCTATGAGTAATGAATACTTCTTACATATCAACTATATATTGTCTGGTTTGCATCAGAGTATTCCCCTAGATAAGTAAAAATAGTAAATTACCAGTAAGTAGTTTATTTCAGAAAACATAACACATACTATTTTTTCTTCTTATTGTTTTAAAAATAAAAACAAAGATTTACCGATAACTACTCAAACCAAATTCTTGGTCTTTATGTAATATTTTTCTTTTTTTGCCTAAATGGGGTTAGGGTTAGGGTTAGGGTTTAGTTGAATTTTAATTACATTTTTATCCTTTGCGGAGTATTTTCAAGTAATTAGCACGTGGCAACCAGGATTGGTCCATCACTTTCTGGTCCTGGAAAAGAGATTTGAAAACCCAGCAGCAGCAGGCAAAGGCAAGGTTGTTAAAATCATCATTTCCTAAAGGATGTCAGAAGGCCACAAGGGAACTATTTACAAGGAAAATCTGTTTTCTCTTTGGAATTTACAGGCTTTATTTGTCTATTTTTCTCTTCTTATATTTCTAGGCTTGCCTTATCCCACGTGGCAAGAACACAGATCCATCTGCCCCTCTACATGTCTTCCCAGTAGCTGACTGAAGTCTGTACTTTTCTCAAATAAGTACCCTTGCATTGATCTAGCTTTGCAAATAAATCATCAGACTTACTGGTTTCTTTCTGATTTTTAAGAATCATAAGAATGACCTGCTAGTTTCCGTTGAAGCAACATTTATTTATTTATTATTTATTTATTTATTTTAGTAGCTGTTAGGAGAGTACTGTGTTTTTAGCAAATACCATAACATAAACAATTTATTTATAAGGTAAATTCCAAGTCACTCGTCACATTTTTTCCTATTTAACTAAACAGCTCACTGTTATGTTCTTGTTCCACCCTTCACAGTACCATATCCTCTTATTACCTTGCTATTTATTTAATGTTAAAAGACGTTCACATTTAATGTCCCTGTCATGCACAATTGGTGACTAGTTCACAGTGGAATATTAGCAGCCTTCAATGTTTGATGAATGGGAAGTAATATAGGAATATCCAAGTCCCCTCTGGAAGATTCTTAGTCTTGTTAATTAAAGGAGTTCAGTACATACTCAAAAGAGAGCTCAGAATAGTTTTAATAGATTTTTTTTTTTTTTAAAGCCCTGAAGTGCAAGCTGGAGTCTGAGCAGCTGCTTTGTGGCGTGGGAGAGAGCAGAGGCAGGAGAAATCCATGCCCTTTGTGGGAGATGTAGAGCCCAGCCACATGAGAGGCAAGTAGTCACATGGAGGAAGGAGCATTAGTGAGAGAATAAAGTCTAAAGTATTACAGAAAGTATTCTAAGGTTAATCTTTCTGAGTAATTTAGCAAAGTGGTAGACTTACAAAGCTTGATGCCTGCAGTCCTATAAGAAACCGAACTACAGGATGGGAATTCTGGGAAGAAAAGTACAATAACTTGTTAAAGATATTGTTATTCGTCCTATTTCTTTAGCATGACTTAAAGTGAACCCACCAAGGATGGCTCCTTGCTCAAGCAATTAGCCTATACAACTGGATTAACCCTTAAGGGAGAGAGCAAGAGGCTATCTTCACCTAGACATTTTTTAGGTAACACAGCTTCAGGAACAACCATTCATCGGTACCTTATTGGAAGCTGTGAAGAAATTTCCAGAAAAAAATGTTGCAAAGGTGTGCAAGGCTAAACAATGGATGGACTAAACATTCAATGAATGTCATTGGAATGTCACAGTTTAAGAGACTAAATTATAGTTTATTTTGGCTATCTTTAGCCTACCAAATAGCCATTTCTTGCCCACCTGTGTCAGACCTAGCAGCCTGATAATCAGATAAAAACCTGAGCAATGTGTTGACTTAAGAAAACCCTGTTCTCCACCAATGGGAAAGCTACAAATGATTCCAGTCTGCAGTGCCCACCAACACATTTTAAACTTACTTTGATTTGTGACTTTTTGTTCTGCTACCATAAAACATCACGAAATTCCTTCCACATTAGAACCTGAATCCTGGAGTGACCTAACTCTGTCTTCTCATACCCTGTCCTCTCATCTTTGGCTCTAGAATAAACTGTCCCTATTCCCCTTGAAGTGAGAGGTGTGTATTTTGCATCAACAAAGGTATGCCAAGGAGAATTACTCATTGGAAAGAAAGAATCAGAAACTTTTGAGTTGAACAGATCATTACTACTTTGTTTTTCTACAAATTATTTTATTTATTTTATCTTTAAAATGTATTATTCTTTATCTTTATAATGAATTATTTTTATTTTAAGTTTTTATGAGATCAAAGAGTCTCATTCTTTAACCCAGGCTGGCCCCAAACTTACAATTCTCAGTCTCCCAAGTGTTTTGTGCTATTCTTATGGGTGTGTGTCTTGCTGAATTTATGTTGTTTGGCTAGCAAAATTTTCAGTTTTCCTCTGCATAGTGGTAAACAATACTGTTAAAACATTATTATCCCAGGAGGCACAGGGTCAAAGACGATTATAACCCTGTTGGAGAGGCACCCGGAGGTGGGTTTCAGAAGTCTTTGGGAATACATGATGGAATTTGGTTGGTAGTGCAAGGGAAATGATGTCAACACTAACCACTAAAGCAAGTAAAAGTAAAAAGCTGGGATTTGGAAGGGATATATCCCAAGGGAGTGGACACAAACTGAGCGTAGACAGTGACAGATGGGGACAAAACTAAATGAGACTTTAGTGTAGAAAATAAGAGAGAAGTAAAGTAGGACAAGTAACTTAGAGCAGGAGGAGAGGAGTTTGTGAGCCATGCAAAGGGATTCGAACTTTATCTTCATTCCAGTGGAGGCCTTGGAAAGCTTTAAATCAGGGTGTGATAGATGCATTTGAGAAAGATCATGCTGTCTGTCATTTGGTAACTAGATTAATGACTTCATGAGTTCACCACTATCACCACCATCACCACCCCTGAATGCCTCTTCCCATAGAGTTTCAACACTTGCCTGGCACAAGTTATGTAAGTCATATTCATTTGTATCTTGCTGGACCTTCCTTCTTCCTTTCCTTTAGTGTGTCCCAAATAGTTTTGTTTTTCACACAGATAATAACGATTATTTATTTACATATTCTGTGTCTACTTTGTTTTCTTTCTATGACAGCCATATATCTTATGCTTGTTCTTCATATAAGAACAAAAATAAGTTAATTAATTCCCTGTCTCTACTCATGCATATAACTAGTAACCTTTAAAGTATAATCATCTTCTTTAGGATTCATGTATGTGGGATGATACTACACACTGTCAAGGGTCTGCTTTTTCTGCTGAAAAGTGAGCCATGAAGTTCTTTGTATCTCATTCTCAATGGACATCTAATAGTCATATGATTATGTCTTATTTTAGTACATCCCTATTAGAAAAATCTTTTTTAAATTTAATTATGAGGTTCCTACAGAGTGTTAGAAATCCAGCTTTACAAAATTAAGATGACATTTCCCAGACCGAATCCTCTTTCTCATTCCTCCCCCTTTTGGGTGCTCTAGGTTTTCAACATTTTTCAGGAACTTGACTAATTAATCAAAATCATGCTAGGAAAGTATCTTTCCCTGGGGAGATTTTTTTGTATTAGAACAATAAAATGAAAGGAGGAGCCTAGGGGAAGAGGATCTTGATTAAACACATTTTTAGAATAAATCAAAATGGGAGGTTTAAATAAAAAACAGATGTCTCCTTCCAGAATGCCTGAGAGAATATTTATCTGGCTTTTATCCTCATTCTGGGAGATTATAAAGGAAAACAGAAATTAACTTTCATTTACACCTTTTCTCCAACCTTGTGTCTTGTTGTTTTAACATTGTAGTGGTTCTGCCAAAGTCTTTGGAGCATCCATTATAGGAAGAACTCTGAATTCATGTGAACCTAGAAATAAAGGTCATTGGGGAGCAAAAAGTGAGTTAGTTGAGGGGGGAAGGGAAGGGGAGGAAATAACAGATATATGTCACCAAAAAGCAAGCAAAATGTAAGTTTATTGCCAGCTTTGTAGATGATTATATCACTGGAAGAATGTAGCGTACAGATTTCAGGCTGAGTTCTGGTACAAGACAGTATTATTTAAAGTCAGACTCAATTACATATTATTTTAGTCTTCTCAACTGCAAATTAAATTGTTGATGCAAGCTTCACTATTATATCCAGTTTTAAATGTAGCTTATTGTTTCTGAAGTTTACCATGTAACAAAATACACACATTGAGTGCCTGAAACAGAGTCATTTCTCACAGGTATAAAGATATAAGTTCAACACCACAGTTTCAGAGGTGACATCTCCCTCTAAGCCTCTCAGTGACTTGTAGATCACAGAGGATCCAGAACTGATCTTTCTTGGGTGTACAGACCTCTGTGGTAACTCTGTTGCCTTAATCTCCTCTTCTTATACTAATACTAGACAGATCATATTAGGACTCACTACAATGTCTTTATCAGAATGTAATCTTCTCCATAAAAGTCTTATCTCCAACTACAATCACTTTCTTTTTGTAAGGGTTTTTTTTTAAAGACTTCTTTAAATTATATATTTTTACTTTCAATAATTTTATACATCTACACAATGAAATATCTCTCTGTATCTTTTTTTCTGTCTTCTTGTAACCCATTAAGGCTCATTAGTGCCTATATGTGCATGGGTGAAGAAACCATCCACTAAAGTATGAAAAATCTATAAGTGGCCACATGCTCAAAAGACATATGTTTGTTTCAGGGGCACGGGCATGCTTGCTGTGCATTTGAGTTCAGAGGACAACTTGTGTGAGTGATTTTCTTCTTCTTCTTCTTCTTCTTCTTCTTCTTCTTCTTCTTCTTCTTCTTCTTCTCCTCCTCCTCCTCCTCCTCCTCCTCCTCCTCCTCCTCCTCCTTTTTCTTCTTTTTCTTCTACCTGGGTCCCAGGGATGAACCTTAGGTCTATTAGCTATGGTGGCAAATGCTCTTACGTGGATTCTGTAAGCACAACCACATTCTCCTGCAGTAAGAATTAGGGTGTCATTATAAACATTCAGAGAAAGATACCATTCGTCTAGTAGTACATGATACTATATAAGATATTTATCATTGGTAATGAGGTTATGAGCATGACAATTGTTTAGTGATAGGAATAGGTATTAGCACTTGGCCTCTGACATTTATTCTTTTTCTTTCATTTGTGAAGTTGATACATCAATACATGATCTGTTTGTATATGAAAATGCCATGAGATAGTTAGTATCCCTTAATGTTCTTTGTAAAGGTGATTGATAGGAAACTGTTGTTTTATATATTCTCATTTAAATGTGTGTGTATATCTATATCTATATCTATATCTATATATATAAACTCCCTTTCTCTTTAGCAATATGTACATTGTGCTAAGAAAGTTGCTATCAACTTCTCTACAGTAAAGATGATTTGGAAGGTGGTATTGCATGCCTATTGATTTTGTTCATGCTTAAAAAACACAAGCATCCTTATTTCCTACCACAGGAAGACAAAATGAGTTTCTGGTTCAGCATAGCCCCATGGTATAGACCTGCCTGCAGTTGCTTTGTCCCCCAAATGACTCAGACGCTTATATTAATTATATGCTGCTTTGTCTATGGCTCAGGCATATTGTCAGTTAGTACTCTCATCTTAATGCAATACATTTCCATTATTCTGTCTTGCCATGTGGTCTGTGACTTACCTGTGTTTCTTTACATCTTGCTTCTTGGGCATCTGGATCACATCTCTCTTGACTCCTCTTTCCTTCTCTTTATCTATGCTCAGATTTCCTGCCTGCTTCAAAGATGTCCTCCATAGGCCAAAATAGTCCATTTATTAACCAATGATATTCACAGCATATAGAAAGACATCCCACATGAACCCATGCAGTTTCCCAGAGAGCAGGGATTAATGAAAGTGTAATAGAATCATCTCTCTTCTTTCCTTTCAAGAACAGGCAACCTAGAAATCCTCTACTGTCTGTAGAAGTGTATGTATGAAAGAACAATGTTTGTTCGTACTAATTTTTGATAGTTCCACATGATCTGTCACAGGAGGAAGAGGTGAAATGGCAACTGTCAGATAAGGTTTATTTTTTTCTTTTGGCTGAAGTTTTTCTAGTATAAAATTGGACATAACGCTACTGTGTATAATTTTTTAAAAGTTTTTTATTTATCGAAGAGAGATTCTCTTCCCACATAATACATCCAGATTATAGTTTCCCCTCCTTCTTCTCCTGCAAGTACCTCCCCTCTTCACTTTCCCTTTGGATCCGTTTCCTTTTTGTCTCTCTTGAGCTCCGAGAGAAGGGGTTTGATAGAGACCTCCAATTCAGAATCTCAACATAATGTCTGGTTGTGGGTCTCTGCATCTGTTCCTATCTCCTGCTGGAGAAAGCTTCTCTCATGATGTCTGGATAAAGCACTGATCTGTGAATATAGCAGAGTATCATTAGTAATCATTTTGTTAATTAAAAAAAATTGATCAGCATTATTTAGTTTTTCCATAGGTTTCTGAGCTACCAAGTGTTTGATTCTTGGTTACCCAAGCAATATCAGGTATGACTTCCTTTTCATGGGCTGTAGGCCAAATCAGTCATTGGTTGGTCACTCCCACAAGTTCTGTGCCACCCAAGAATATTTGAAAGGTAAGACAGATTATAAATCAATAATTTTGTGGCTGAATTGGTGTGTACATTTCTCTTTCAGTAGCCTGCAGAATACCTCCCCATACCAAAGACACTAGAACATAGGGGTGAAGGCTCCATATAGGTACCAGCTTGACTTCTTCATGTTCAATGAGTGGTATGAATCTTATCCTCAGCAATAGGGCCCTGCTGTCATTTTTCATGGAGCAACCTTTTGTTTTAGCAACAGGCTGGGTTGCTGGGGATTTCCATGGTATCCCTTTGGCCAACAGCTCAATTGGATATAACTTCATCTTTCCACTAGAAGGTTTGCCTACATACAATATATGACCAGTTGAGACATTATATCTGCCATTAAAAGGAGTCTTCATTAGATCAACTTCATAAATTCCAGAAAGTTTTCATTATACTAAGTTTCCACACCACCAATAAATGCCCATAAATGCTAGCCTTATCTACCTACACTGTCCCGTTAACTCCATTGCTGCCCACTTGACTGCCCCACTACTGGTCCCAACTACCCCCAGTACACCTGTAAAATATATTCTATTTCCCCTGACAGGGAGATCCCTGTATCCCCTCCAGACTTCTCTTTACCTAACCTTTCTGAGTACAGACTGGAGTTTAGTTATCATTTAATTAATGGATAGTATCCACTTCTAAGTTAATATATATCATATTTATCTTTCTGGGCCTAGGTTACCTCATGGAAGAATTTTCTTTTTCTAGCTTTATCCATTTGCCTGCAAATTTCATGATGTATTTTTTTAAATAGCTGATCAAAACTTCATTGTATAAATGTACCACATTTTCTTTATCTATTTTTTGGTTGAGAGATGTCTAGGTTGTTTACAGTTTCTGGTTATGATGAGTAAAGCTGCAATGAACATGGTTAATCAAGTAACCTTGTGGTAGAATGGAGCATCCTTTGGGTATATGTTCAAGAGTGGTATAGCTGGGTCCTGGAGTAGTTTGATTCCTGATTTTTTGAGGAACTAACATGTTGATTTCCATAGTGACCATACAAGTTTGCACTCCCATCGGCAGTGGAGGTGTGTTCCCCTTGCTCTACATCCTTGCCACCTTAAGCTGTCACTCTAACAGGTATAAGATGGAATCTCAAAGAGCTTTGATTTACATTTAACTGGTAGCTAAGGATGTTGAACATTTTAAAAAAATGTTTCTTAGCCATTTGAAAATATATCTCTTGAGAATTCTCTGTTTTGATCTGTGCCCCATTTTAATTGAATTTGGAGGGGTTAGATATCTAGTTTCTTGATTTCCTTATATATTTAGGATATCAACCTTACATGAGATGTTGGGATATCAAAGATCTTTTTTCATTATATAGGCTACCATTTTGTCCTATTTAAAATGTCCTTTGCCTTATAGATGCTTTTTAGTTTCATGAGATTCCATTTATTAATTATTGATCTTGGTGCTTACACTATTGGTGTTGTGTTCAGGAAGTTCTCTCTTGTTATAATGAGTTCAAGGCTATTTTCCACTTTCTTTTCTATCAGTTTCAGTGTACCTAATTTTATGTTGAGACATTTGATGCACTTGTACTTGAGTTTTGTACAGATTAATAAATATGGATCTACTTGCATTCTTCTACATGCAGGTATCCATTTTGACTTGCACAGTTTTGATGAGGATATTGTCTTCTTTCTGATATTTATTTCTGGCGTCTTTATCAAAAATTATGTGACTATAGGTATAGGGATTTATATCTGGGCTTTAAATTAAATTTTATAGGTCAATATGTATTTTATGCTAATATCATGCTATTTTTATTACTATAGTTCAGTGGTACAATTCGAAATCAGGAATGATGAACCCTTAAGCCGTTCTTCTGTTTTTCAAGATTTTTTTTTAGCTATTCTGAGTTTTCTGGTTTTTTTTTGTTTTGTTTTTGTTTTTGTTTTTGTTTTTCTATGAAGGTGAAAGTTGTCCTGTCAAAGTCTGTAAAGAATTGTGTTCAGATTTTCATGAGTATTTCATTAAGTCTGTAAACTGATTTTGGTAGGATGGCCATTTTTACTGTGCTAATTCTACTGATCTATGGGCAAAGGAGATCTCTACATCTTCTAATATCTTCTTCACTTTTCTTATTGTTTTAAAGTTACTATTAAACATATCATTCATTGTCTTGGTTAGAGTTACTCCCAAGATATTTTGTATTATTTTAGGCTATTGTGAATGGTATTGTTTCCCTGGTTTCCTCCTCAGATATTGCCACTTGTGTGTAAGAAGGATACTGATTTTTGTTGTTGTTGTTGGTTTGTCTTGTATCCAGATACTTTGCTGAAAGTGTTTATCAGTTGTAGAAGTTCCTTGGTGGAATTCTTAGGATCACTCATGTATATTATCAAATAACTTGAAAATGATTTTTATCCAGTTTGTGTCCCTTTGATCTGTTTTATTTGTTTTATTACACTAACTAAAACTTTAAGTACTATGTGAAATAAGTGCAGACAGAGTAGACAACCTTGTCTTGTGCCTGTTTTTATGAAATTACTTTGAGCTTCTCTTTATTAAATTTGTTGTTGGTAAAAGGCTTGCTACCATTGCCTTTATTGCATTTAGGTATACCCCTTGTATCATTAATCTCTTCAGGATTTTTAGTATGAAGGGGAGGTGGATTTTGTCAAAGGTCTTTTCTACATCTAATGAGATGATTTCACTTTGTTTATATGGAGGATTATATTCACTGATTTTGTATATTGAATCATCCTTGAGTCTCTGAGATAACATCTATTTTGTTGGATGATCTTTTTTATGTGTTCTTGAATTCAGTTTGCAAGTGTTTTATTAAGTATTTTTAAATCTATTTTTATAAGGGAACGTGGTCTGTAATTATCTTTCTTTGTTGAGTCTTTATGTGGTTTGGTTATTAAAGTAACTATGATCTCATGAAATGAACTGAGCATAGTTCTTTCTGTTTCTATTCTGTGGAATAATTTGAGGAGTATCATTTGTGTTAACTCTTCCTTGAGTACTCTAGTAGAATTCTGTACTAAAACTATCTGACCTTGGCTTTTGTTTTGTTTTGTTTGTTTGGGGTGGGGTGGAAGACATTTAGTGACTGCTTCTATTTTGTTAGAGGACATACATATATTTAAATTGTTTTCTTCATTTTGGTTTAACTTTGGTAAGTGGTACCTACTGAGAACATTTTCATTTCTTTTGGATTTTCCAATTTGATGGAGTATAGGTTTTTAAAGTAAGTCTATAATTTTCTAGATTTCTTTGGTGTCTATTGTTATACTCTCTCTGTTAATGATTTTAGATAGTCTCTTGCTATACTTCAGTTAGTTTGGATAAAGGTTTGTCTATCTTGTTGATTTTCTCAAAGAACCAATTCTTTTTTTCACTGATTCTTTGTTTCTATTTTATTGGATTCAGCCCTTACTTTGATTATTTCCTTTCATCTACTCCGTTAGGGTGGGATTACTTTTTTTCTCTATTTAGCTTTCATTGTGCTGATAAGTTGCTAGTATGAGATATCTCCAGACACACACACACACACACACACACACACACACACACACACACACACACACACTGGTAGTGGTATGAATTTTTCCTCTTAGCACCAATTTCATTATGTCCTGTAAATTTGGTATGGTGTGCATTCATTTTCATTGAATTCCAGAAAGTCTTAAGTTTTTTATTTCTGTCTTGACCCATTTTTCACACAGTAGAGAGTTGTTCAGTTTCCACAAATTTTAAGCTTCCTATTATCTCTGTTGTTCCTATATCCAGCTTTAATCCATGATGGTCTGGGTTATTTCATTTTTTATGCATCTGATGAGATTTCCTTTGTGTCCAAGTATGTGGTTAATTTATGAGAAGGTGATGATTCTTTTGTGTTTGAAAGAAATGTTCTGTAAATATCTGGTAAGCCCATTTGGTTTATAATATCTTTTAGATCCAGGATTTTTCTGTTTAGTTTTTATGTGGTTGACCTGTCCACTAGTGAGAGTGAGTTATTGAGGTCTCCCACTATCAGTGTGTGAGATCAATATGTGGTTTAAGCTGTAGTAGTATTTCTTATACAAGAGTTTGCATTCTTAAATTTGGGGCATAGATGATAAGAAATGAAATGTCATCGTGGTTGGTTTTCCCTTTGATAAGTATATAAAGTCTTTCCTGCTTGATTAGGTTTTTTTAAAGTCATTTTATTAGATATTAAAATAGCTATACCAGCTTGTAT
This sequence comes from Sigmodon hispidus, assembly GCA_004025045.1. NCBI lineage: Eukaryota > Metazoa > Chordata > Mammalia > Rodentia > Cricetidae > Sigmodon > Sigmodon hispidus. The sequence goes on from PVIH01006364.1 coordinate 20,966, forward strand.
GGAATTCTTTTTTCAAAATTTTCATCCTGAGGTAACATCTATCTTAGGTGTTGAACTATATTTCTTGGATGCAACAAAATGATGAATCCTATTTTCACATATATTCTATTAGTGTATTTTTTTTTAATTAGGGAATTGAGAGTGTTAGTATTGAAAGGTATCAATGATCAATGATTGTTGATTCCTGTAATTGGTGGTGGTGATCATGGTAGTGGTGCTGGTGGAGTGTGTGTGCTTCCCTTTTGATTTTGCTTGTATAAGATTATTTCCTATAATTCCATATATGTAATTAGAGGGTAATAGTTTGGAGTTTTCCTTCCAGCACCTTCTAAAGGGCTGGGTTTGTAGACTGATATTATTTAAATTTGACTTTGTCATGAAATATCTTATTTTCTCCATCTTTGGTGATGGGGCATTTTTCTGGATATAATAGTCTGGGCTGGCATCCACAGTCACTTAGAGTCTCTAGCACATCTATCCAGGCACTCTTGGCTATTAAAGTTCTCATTGAGAAGTCAGATGTAGTTCTATTAGGTCTGCCTTTATATGTTACTTGGTCGTTTTTCCTTGCAGCTTTTAATATTCTTCCTTTATTCTGTAAACTGTGGGATTATGATTTTGTACACTGTAAATATTTGCCAGTTGTATTAATTTAATAAAAATATAATTGGCCAAGTAGGTAGACAGGAAATAGAGAGAGGCAGGGCATCCAGACTAGGAGAATGCTAGGATGTGGAAGCAGAGCAACAGGTCCAACGAGACACAGAGCAAGAGGAATGAGAATGCTGCTCTGAGAAAAGGTATCATGCCATGTGGCCTAACATAAATAGAAGTATGGATTAACTTTAAGTATAAGAGTTAGAGAGTAATAAGCCTGAGCCATAGACCAATCAGCTTGCTATTAGTATAAGCCTTTGCATGGTAATTTGGGACCAAGAGGCTTCAGGACTGTAGGTCCAAACCTTGGGGCTAGGCTAGGTTGAAAAATTCTGACAACATTCTGTATGTTTAGTGTTTTGATTATTATATGGCAAAGGGACCTTCTTTTCTGGTACAATCTATCTATTTGTTGTTATTTATGCTTCTTATACATTTATATACATCTCCTTCTTTAGGTTAGGACAATGTTCTTGTAGGATTTTATTGAAAGCATTTTCTGGACCTTTGAGCTGAGTTTCTTATCCTTCCTCTATATCTATAATTGGGTATTATGTTTTCATAGTGTCCCAGATCTTCTAGATGTTTTGTTTCGGGAGTTATTTTAGATTTAACATTTTCTTTGACCAATGTATCCACTTCTTCTACTGTATCTTCAATGCCTGGGATTCTCTCTTCTATCTAGTAAAGCTTGCCTCTGTAGTTCCTGTTCAAGATCCTAAGGTTTTAATTTCCCAAATCTCATCAGTTTGTGATTGTTTATTGATTCTGTTTCCAATTTCAGGTCTTGAACAGTTTTATATATTTTCTTACACTCTTAGTTTATGTGTTTCTGGATTTCTTTAAAGAATTTATTAATTTCCTTTTAAGGAACTCTATATATCCATAAAGGCTGCTTTAAGATCGTTTTCTTGGACTTCAGCTATGTTGAAATATTCAAGGCCTGTTGTTGTAGGGTTGCTGGGCTCTGGTGGAGACATACTGTCCTGGCTGGCTGTTGTTGATTGTGTTTTTACTATGGCATTTAAGCATCTGGGTTTGGGATAATTAAAGGACTAGGTGCTGATTTCTGGGTTTGTCTTTGTTGGGTGGATGTTTTGTTCCTTGGTTTCTGGGGTTTTTTCCCTCTGAATTTTCATGAGTGCATTGGCTGTGTGTTCCTTATTTCCTGGCCTGTTCAGCTGGGGTGTCACAGTTGGGTGCCTGCTGGTGCTGAAAGATGGATAATTGCAATGAGTGGTTGGAGGAGTGGGAAGGAAGATTGGAGGAGAAGGTCTTTGTCATTAGCTGAGGATGGGGTCAGAAAAGAAACAGGGAACATAGCAGGTTTCCAAATACAGATGAGGATGAGCCTGGAGGGACTGGATCTTCAGAGCAGCTAGAAATCTGTGGCTCCATCTTCAGGCTATTTGTTGCCCTGGGAAAAGTGGACCTTGGATTGATTAGCAGGGGGTGCCTGCATGGAGGGTATTGGTCTGTGGGGTATAGAAATTTCAGGGGAGGGATGGTCTGTGGGGTTCACAGATGTGGAGGGTTGAAGGAAGGAGGCAGTTTTTATTTTGTTGCAACGCTGGAAGTGATGAGACTGGTAATTGGGTCTGGGGAGACAGAGAGGCAGCCTACCTGGCCTATGCTTAACAGGGCATGCCTGCTAGAGTTGGGTGCTGGAATAGAGCAAAGAACAGAAGGAGGGGGCTCAGGAGCAAATGTCTGAGATCCACAGGTCAACAAGGATGGGGAGCAGGAAGGCTGAAGCTGCGGTTCTGTGGCAAAGCTAAGGACAAGACTATGGGATTGGGACTGGGTACACAACTAACTGGGACACCCGGCTGGAGGCAATGGGGTGTACTGATACCCGCCACTCAGTAGGATTGATCTCTTTACCATTATGCTGTAGTGAAGACTAGTGTCCTAGACTTTCCTGTGCAGCAAAATGGACATGTTTCTGGAAAGAAATTTTTAAAAGATTCAAGTGATCTTTTTGTTCTAAACTTCTTATATATGCCTTCAAATAACCATGTAATACATACTCAGTTTTCAAACCCCATTCCAATTTGTCTTGTAATTCTTCAATATTCTCCATTATACTAAAACCTACTTTCTTCACATATGCTTCCAGTAAATCCATACTCACATGTCAGGGAGGCTTTCTCCATGTTAAACTCATCACAGTGGCTATACCTGAAATGCCATCTTCCTTCTGTTCTGTTTGACATTCTAGAGTCAAACCCTCTTATTTAGACCAGCTTCGCTCTTTGAATCTTCATGGTAAATGTTTTTATGTCTCTTATAATTGCTTACTTAACCCTAAATTATAGTGTCTAATTTTTCATTCTATTCCCTAGATTAATTAAGAAGTAAAGATTGCCTCAGTTTTCTTCCCATCTTTCTGAGTTGGTTTAAAGACAATAGTAAACTCATCATCACATGTGTTGGTGTTGCATTATTGGGAAAAGAACCAATAACATATTTTTTTAAGATAAAGTAACTTCTTGGTGTCATTTAAGCAAGAAAGAGGTTTGAATTCTCTACACTTCCTGTGTCTTCTATCATCCCTGTCTGTCTGTTGTATGGGTCTGAAGGTTGACTTGCAAATCTATTCTTCTATATCTGTGTCTGAATGATTGTCCCAAACAAAAGAATGCATTCTCTCTTTTATTAAACAACATAAAAAGCATCACATGGGGGAGGAAATGATTGATTCTTTTGAGAAATCTTTAACAGAGTTTGATAGGAGATTAAATCACTGCTTCCAACTGATCCCAGCTGATCCACTTAACAAATATTACTATAAAATAACCAAAGGATGCTTCACACATTTATAGTGAATATCAATTTTATAAGACTGTATGAGATTTAAATTTGATTATTTTAGCAAGTGATTATTATAATACACATAAAAATACACACTCATTACTTGAGTCAGGGACATGGAAGAGTATATAATTTAAAATTATAGACAGGCATTATTTAGGTTGTAAAAGTTGATTGCAGGGAAACTCAAGGCAAGCAAAATCAGTTTGATACATTTCTCTATTATAGGAGGGTTGAACAAACAGGCTGAGTAAAGAGCAGAATGTCAGTCTTAAGTTTTAAATGATCTCAAGATGTATTATTAACCTTGGCTGTGAGGTCAAGCAGATGTCCCAATCTTTTGCCTTGCAATCAACTTTTATAATCTAAATAAGGCACAACTATAATTTTAACTTATGTATTCCTTCATGCCCCTGAACCAAGGGTAATGTATTTATATATGTAAATGTAAGAGAACTTTTTTTGTTATAATATATTGCCATACAATCATACCCACCCAATTGTAGCACAGAGCCTTTCTTAAATGTCAACCAGCTTGAAGTCAAAGATGAAGTTGAGACTGAACCTCAGGACATCTGGAAATACTAGTCAATAGTACTATGTACAAAGTTGGAACTCTGCAGTGGCAAACATTTCCTAGCAAAAAACAAACATTCAACAGCTAACTTCTACCACAGCATCACATTTCAAGGAGCAAATAAAACAATGTCAGCCCACAGGGCTTACAAATTCAAACTCAGAAACCCTAAGTGTTTTTAACTACTGAATATAATTTCACAGTCTGCTTGATGTGATTTTTTTTTTCTGACTTCTTTTTCTTTTTTTAAATAAATTCAAATGAGCCTCTTAATTTGAACACTCCCATGGTCCTTTTCTATATTCATTTACAACCACTTTGTAGTTTTAATTTGGCTTTTTCTGGGTGGTGTTGCTTTTCAAGGGATATATTTTAAGTTTAACTTTTTTAGCATATTTATTGGTTTAAAATGGTAGACATCTCATTTTCCTAATGAAAAAGGTGGTTTAGACATTTTGTCTTAGATATCATAGTATAGTGCAAAGCCACTGACCTTGAATCAGAAGAAAGATGATGGGTTCCAGATCCTCTGTTGGAATTCATATGGCTGTAGGGCTCCTCCCACACAGACCTTCAGTTGTCCTAGTTACAGAAACATAGATGGAAATGAGGTGTTGAACGGGATGGTTGGCAAGGAACACTGTACCACATTTTAGCATTCTGATATCAGTTTGGTAACAGTTTTATAATGAAAGTTACTCTTCAAAGTTAGTGACATTTACTTTGGTCAAATAGAGTCTCAGAAACATTATTAGTCTTTTGGGACATTCTGAAGCAAACAGAAGTTTTTGGTTAAGAGTTAGAAAAAAAATATGGAACATTATTATCCTTATGAAGACTCATAGTACAGCAGTACAATGAAGACTCCAGACACCCTGCCCTTAGAATGTGTTTCACTTGCAAGTTTATCTTACACTATATTAATAATAAAATGTTTTGAAGGTCTTTAATCACTCAGGGGGACATACTTAGCAAGATAATAGCTATCTTTAAGACTCCAATCATTTTTACTTCCTGGATTATGCAGTCACATGTATAATCACTGATGAGATTCTCAGCTCTGAAGATTCTTTTTCTGCTCTCCTTTGGTTCAGAAGCCTTCAGTATATCTGAAGTGAATACTCGCTGGTACTCAGTTGACCAAAACAAAGTCAAAGTTCTTCACTGCTAAGAAAAAGCACTTCTTCAAATGTTTCCACGTTGCATCAAACATAGACCTACTCAAAATGAAATGATGGATTTCTCTAACCTGCAAACTGTACACCCATACAAAACTCTTCTAATTTGTTTGTTGTTTCTAACCTATTCCTAGTGGATTACCTTTGACATTTTTAAAGCTACCCTTGAGTTTACTTTTTTTTTTTTTTTTTTGCTAACTTTCTGTTCTAACCTTTGTATTTTTCAATAGGGAGGATTCTAGTTCTTTTCCTGAGACTGTTAGGCTTCTCCAAACTCATTCCTTGTCCACTTAATCCTATGACAACCAGGTTCTTCCCACAACTCAAAGAATGTTATCAAATAAATCAGATAGCCCCAGTCTCCCTTCACCTGATAAGAGATAAAGCCTTCTTTTGCTGGCACTAAGATATTAGTTTATTTTTTTTTCAAAGCCTTTAAAAAATAAAGCAGAGTATATTCATGAGCACACTAGCTCCCATTTATACATAGACCTATTCATAGATGTATCACTTCCCCCCTTCCAGGAGAGAAACCTCAAATCTCAGTTTCTTATATATTGCTTCCAATTTTCTAGTTCTGTTCAACTATGTTTCTATTTTATCAACACATATATATCACTGCTCTTGTTCCTCATAGTGTTCTGCAGCCAGTGTATTCATATGGTTTCTGTTCTTCAAGATCTTCAATCCATCTTGCACTCAGGATGCCTTTTCATCTACATTGCTATGCCTTGACAATCTAGCTGAAGCAATGTTGGTTGCTAAACATTCACACTTGCACTGATCCTGTACAGACTTAGTTCATTCATTCATTCTTTCTTTTCCTTCCTTTCTCCATTTCTTCCTTTGTTTTATGTTTATATTCTCATGTATGTGGGCATATATGTGTGTATAGGTTTATTTGCCCATGTATGGATGTGTGCGCAGAAGCCCAAAGTTGACCTTGGGTATCTATCTACAATCTATCTATCTATCTATCTATCTATCTATCTATCTATCTATCTGCCTTCCTACGTATCTATCTATCTATCTATCTATCTATCTATCTATCTACCTATTTTCCACATAGAGTTTTTCTGACTAGCCCCCTCTATCCTGAAATTCACTCTGTAAACCAGGCTGACCTCAAAGTAGAAGATCCTCCTGTTTCTCCCTCATGGATTAGAGGTGGAATCACCACCACCCAGCTGTATGTCTTCTTGAATCACTCTTCACTTTATTGAACCGAGGTTTCTATCTACACCCCAAATTCACCAATTGCAGCTAGTCTATCTGCTCACTTTATCCCTAGGATCCATTTCTCTGCCTCTGGGTGATAGGATTACAGATGGGCACTGTGTCTACCTGACTTTGCCAAGGATACTGGGATCTGAGCTTCAGTGTGAAAACTAGAACTGTAAACACTTTGTCTACTGAGCCATCTCCTTAGCCCAAGAGCCTTTCTTCTGACTATTGATAATCCATATATTTGTAATGGGATTGTATCTCATAAAAGACTAAGACCATATCTGTGGTTTGAATGAAGTAGATGCTGCCAATAAGCTTATGTACTTGAACACTAGATAACCAGTTGATGTCTCTGTTTGAGGAGGTCATGGAACCTTTAGGAAGTCCATGGAACCTTATGGACTTTGTAATAGTAAACCAAAATAAACTTTTTTCTATAAGTCACTTTTGGTTATGGTATTTTATGACAGCATTAAAAAGTAACATATACAGCAATGTCACATTTATCTTATGTTACTGCAAAGCATTTATATTCAAAAGAACTACCAAAGTTATTTTGCTAAGAAACATAGTGATACATAGATGAAATTTGTACTAACTCACATGAGTTTGAGAGAACAGCAATATGTGTTTGTGAATATAAATTCCTTTGTATATTCTGAACGGAGTGCCTAGAAATACGTTTTAACGGAAATCTCTGATTCTTACAAGAGCAAAGGCTTATGTTTTATAGTAGAGTTTGGTATCTTTGTCTTTTCAAGATGGTATGAGAGGAAAAATCTTTTGATTTTCTGGTTTCCTTTTCCTACATTCCCTGGTGAAATACTTGAGGGGAAATATTAATTTTTCTTCATGAAATAGGGAGTCTAAAACATACGAAATTGTAATGATGAGCTAATTTATTTATTTGCAAACCCTCAAAACCTTTTCAAGAGATGATGTTGACAAAACATCTTTGGTGTTGTTCTCGCACTGTTAAAATGTCCAGCATCCCAGGGTCCAACTTGTCCTTTATTTTCTCTGGCCCACGGGCCTCCCTTTGCAATCCCCTGGAGAATTCCAAGTGGTTATGCAAAAAGTAGGAACAACCTTTCACTTCGCTTCCTACTCCCCAGCCTCTCATTCCTTCTTGCCTATGACAAAGGTTTGAGCCTGTCACTGTGCCCTTTCACAAAACGATCCCACAGGCACATTAAAACAAACAAACAAGTAAAACCAAATCTTTCTATTTTGTTTGCAAAATAGTGTCAAGACCAGAAAAATCAGTATCACATCTGTATTAAGTTATTACACTGCTGATGTTCAAAGAATATTTCAGAAGCAGGAATTCACAGATGATTGTCCAGCAAAATAGATACACAATCAAATCACCTCAAAGGTGTTCAGTTTCAGGGAGAGGTGATATGGATGCTAATAATGAAAAGCATGACTCGGAGTAAGCAAGGAAAGAACTGTTTTTTCACTCTAGTAAAGCTGTGAGCAGACCTATACAGTGGGTCACCAGAGAAAGAACACACATCTCCATTTGTCATCATGAAAAAAACACATTCAAAATACCATAAAGTTTATCAAGAGTGACTTTACCTCAGCATTACTTTCTACTTGGTGCTAAAAGTACCTGTTTATATGATATGCAAAAATCTGTTTCATTTTACATAATGATCAGACACCCATGTATTTAGAGATTATCATAAGGCTAAGAACTTATCTCTAGATTCTTGATGGTTTCACATTCCTATTTCAGCACACCCAGTAAATGATCACTTTTGGTTTCATTGTAATGTGTATTATAAACTATATTACAATATAAAGGATTGGTGCTTATTATTAACAACTTTGCAACTGTATTCTTCTTGTCTCTATCATGATCAGAGGGTCCAGTTATGATATACTAGAGAGCTTTACCAGATCATTACTTTTTAATAGACTAAGGTGAGACTCTTTGTACATTGGAACTGTGGCTCCTAAAGCATTCACAAGACACTGACCAAAGTGTGTTATGAAATGTGCAGTATATACTTCCAGAAGGAATTTCCAGAGAGCACTGAAGTTTTTCATCCAAGAACAGTAGCAGGAAATAAATGTCAGTGAGGTCTTGGCACAAACTCTCCTTTCTGTAACCATTAGTCACCCTCTGTCACCTCAAGGGAGACTGTTGAACAAACACCACTAAGACCAAAATGCCTGCTGCATGGCTCACTTGGCATCTGCCCTTGTGTTTAGAACCCAAACTGACAGCCTCATACCAGTAAACCATATAAACTGACTTCACTGTAGCCAACGCCAGGATGACTGATCCACATTCCATCTCCGAGACAGATCTATGCCCAGCTGCCATCCAAGATTTTGCTGGATTTTGTTGTGGTGGTTAGAAAGCTAGACACTTTGCAGATGGCTTGAACAATGTTCCAATTAAGCATGCACTGAATTGACAAATATTCTGAAGTTTAATTTTTTTTTAACATCAAAAGATGTTTGCTTCCCTTTATGTAAGAGTCTCATACAACATTTAGCTGATGGATGGCATCTGCTATTCAAATGAATTCACAGGGTATCACTTTCTGGGTGTCAGGTCACCACCAGTGCTGACTGTTAACCTGTTGTAAAAGCAGCAGGAGTCTATTAATCAGATTCTGCATGATAAGTAAAGGAAAGGAAGCACATTTGCATTTTGCAGATGCAAACTCTTTAGACTGCTCATTCCTTTCCAGCTTATTCCCCAGGGGAAATGATACTCTTCAGAAATCTCATTCTCCTTAATCCTCACCAAATAGCATTTTGAAAGCCATAAATATTTACTTATAACCATGGATACATTCTTAGACTAACATTCCATAAATACAAGGATAATTCATTTTCTACACTAACATGGACACCTACTTTCTGAGTTACCATGAGAACTTTAACACCAGAAATTTCCGAATGCTCTACATGGAGATGTAGGAAAGAAATAGGATGTCTAGAAATTGAAATAATTCCCATGCCCAAAAGGTATTTGAATTTCCTGGCTAGAGCAACTATTTTGATAATTATATTTGGAAATGGAAATTAGAATAACCTTCTCAAAATATTCCACTTTCAGTTTGTTATACTACAAGTTGAATATATTGTACCTATTGTTAGAGATACAAAATTTAGTATTAAGCTTTCCAAAGGCAAAGCAGAAAAACAATATAGTTATTAGGTATTCCCAAGGTATGCTGAAATTAATCTTATAAATCTATCAGGAGAAGCAATTATTTCACACACTGAATTATGAAAATAATTCCATACATAAGTATCTTTTAAATTATGGTAGTAACATAGAATCACTAAGAAATAAAATACTGAATCATTTCAGATGGTTGATTTTTTTTTATTATTCTTAAATATCTGACTATATTCTATAAAATCTTCAGGGTGCTCCTAAAATAAAATATAATTCTCTTAGTTAGCTTGACTTTTACATTTGCTAGACTATAGTCTACAGGTTAGTTTAATTTAGTAGCTTCAACAAACTGTTCAATTTTATTTCAAAATTTATGGTTCCTCAAAAATGTTCTTTTAATTTTTTTAGTGTTTTTGAAGTGTGTATTTACTCATATGATGTGCGGGGAAAAATCAGCTTCGGTCAATAACAATTTAAAGTGTATTTGGAGACTTGCAAATGAAATATTTACCAACAAAAAATAATTCTGGTGGCACAGTCTTTATTTTGTAGGTTCATTCAAGAAATGAAGAATGCTGTGGCTGGAGAGGTGGTTCACCTGCTAAAATGCTTACTGCAGAAAAGCAAGGCCTTGGACTTGATCCCAGGACCAGTGTAAATATCAGTTGGATACATGATGCAGATATGGACCCCAGTGCTAGGGAGAAGAGATAAACAGAACTCCTGAATGCAGTGGACAGTCAGCATAGTTTCCTTATAAGCCCAGGTTCAGTGAGAAGTCTGCCTCAAATTAGATAAGGAACAATAGAGGGGCACCCAGTGTTGACTTTTGGGCTCTACACATGTATGCACACTCACACGCACACAAACTTGTGAGGCTTCTAATGGTATGCTTGCATTTTTGCTTCCTTTTGTCCTATCTTGTTCCTGAGTTGAAAACTCTGTTATAATAGGATAGGTGAAGGGAGAGGTAAAGAAAGGAATGAAGGGCAAGGGGGGAAAGGTGACTCATCTCAGCTGGCTTGCTTTTGTTTATTTGGGGAAAACCAGGGACTGGCCTGAGTTACTTCAGTGCTTTTCTGACTGTAACAAAATCTCTTCTCCACTTAGCAGCCTTGGGTTATCATTTAGAGATGTGTCCACGATCTCATTACATGCCTTCTTGGGTTAATTAGCTTCCTGTTGCATATAGCATGGCATCCAGATTTTAGCATCTGGCCCTGTTACTCAGCCCTCTGTTCAGCTCTCCTTTCCTCTCTGCTCTGCCCTGCTTTTAAAACACTCCTTGCTTTTCACTTCAGGGCCCCTGTACACTTCACTGTCCTTTTCCTGGTTTTTTTCTTTTTCTTTTTATATTCTAATGACTGTCAGTTACCCTGCTTTTAGTTCTCAGTTCAGAAGTTACTTTGCAGCTTTCTTGACAAATTTATTCACAGGACTCCTCTTCCAACCCAACACACAAATGCTCACAGCATTGGTCATATATGCCTTTTAACAGTTAGTAAGGAAATACATTCCTTTCATTATCACTTGAGATTTATCTTCTCCTGAAATGTCTAGAAAGCAGGGCCTTTTTTTGCTTTGGACCACAAGAATTTTTTTTATCAACTCTTTGGGTCTTTAATAAAGTATGCAAAATGAATATTTGCCAAATACATGTGTGGATAAAGTAAATGACCTGTATTGTAAGAATTATTTACTGGCATTTAATTATATAAAAGGATTAGTATTTATTAAGGGTTTTATATGAAAACTCACTGATATAAGATTGAACTTTAGGGCAATTTTGGAGGGGGTTTTGGAGGGTTGAAATTGTAGCAGCAATCCTCCCTTCAACAACATGGGGAATGAGCAGGAAGGGCAGGCATCCTGCAACTTGTCTTCAAAGGGTGCTGGCCATGTCCCATCCAGGGTCCTGGAAACCTGAAAGCCGCGCCTCTGAGTCTCCCTCTATAACGCCTGAACCCACCACATCTCACCTTTTTGTCTAAGAAAGTTTTAAATTTAAATATAAAACTATATATAATAGAAACAATTAAAAGGTGTAGGAGAAAAGATAAATAACATAAACAAGGTCAAACTACAACTGACAAACAACAAACATAAAATATATCTTAAATGTCTAGAATATTGATAAGTGGCAATATATAGAGATTACTTTAAAGCTGTTTATCTTAAATAATATGAATTTAATACCTAAATGTTCTTAGCTAATATATGAGATGATAGAAACTTTAGCTATCTAGTCCTTAAACCCATCAAAGACCAAAAAGGAAAATATATTATTTGAATAAGCTGAAAGAGTGATTGAGTAACTTCTGAAATTTAGGAGAGATCAGCTTCCTGGACAGCTTTTTTTTTTTTTTTTTTTGCTACAGGCCTAGGATATCTGACAGATCTTAGAAGCAGAGCATGTTTTGGCAGCTTTTAGCAGTTTCAATCCATCTTTTGTCTTGCTCCTTTGGATTAGATCAGATTGGATATCGAGCTTACTCTCAGTAGTAAAGGCAAGGACAGTTTTTTGTTGAATAGGCCATTATCTGCTGAGGAAAACGAACTCTTTGTGGAGTGTCTTTGATGTTCAACACCATCTTGGGAAAGGAATGGTGTTGCCAGGAGCTATCGGGTCTCTCATGGCTGACTTTTGAACAACAAAACATTAAATGTCATATTTTTTTAGGTCTATGAAGTGTTTGAAGACTTTTGTCTATCTGACATATTTTATTATATATCTGAGAAACTTAAACAACATAACTAGTATACGGAAAACTTAAGTAACTGTGATTTTTAAATTTATCATCTTAAAATCTAAAGTTTACATTGTAAAAATAGGCAATCTAGGGCTGGAGAGGTAGCTCAGAGGTTAAGAGCATAGACTCCAGAGGTTTTGAGTTTAATTCCCAGTAACGACATGATAGCTCACAAACATCTATGATGATATCTGGTACCCTCTTCTGTATACTGTACACATAATAAATAAATAAATCTTTTTAAAAAAATAGGCAATCTATAAATGGGTGTATAGTTTTTTGGATAAGGACTTTAAGTATAACAATCATATAAACATTAAACAAAGGTAAATGTATAACGCAAAATAATAGTATCTCAAATATATATCATTATATAAAATGTCTAAACAGAGGCTAATAGAACATTTTCAACAGAAATATAATATATAGATATATATGAATATATTATGACTAGTATAATTAAACAGAAGTAGAAATTATATAGTGGAAATGAGCACAATACGTTTAATAGGCATTAATGTACAAAATATTTTAAACAGAGGTAGAAGCATGTGCAAAATATGGCAATTATAGAATCAATTTTGCATCAATATACAAATTATCAAAAGCAGGCATATAAAATAGTTTTACATTTGTATAAATTTACAAGAGTCTATATCAGTGCAAATTGTCTATGGCTCATATTTAGCTAATAATTGTTTACAGGTAGATACATTAATTTATCTGTATCTGTCGTAAGATTAAACCTTAGGACAATTTTTAAAGGGTTAAAATGTCCCACGCGACAGTGATGGCAATCCTCCCTCTAAAAATGCAAAAACCGAACAAAAAAGGCAGGCAGCTTACATCCTGGCTTCAAAGGGGACTGGCCACACCCCACCCAAGGTCCTCCAGACCTCAAAGCCACGCCTCTTAGTCTCGCTCAATAACACCTTAACCCATCACATACTTGAATATGACTGGGTTAGTGGTTTTAATGTAAACTATACAATGTCTGAAAGTTTAACTAATCTCAACACATTTGTTTATTGACAAAGTTAAAGTACAAAGACATAAACCTCCAGCTCTAACCTACTAGTTGTTGAATGTCATGGTGCCATGTCTGAAGTCTCTTTGTGGCTGTTAGATGGCTACTGAAGGTGTGAGTGTGTTCAGTACATGCACTGCAACATTGTTAGGACTACCCAGGGAAAATGACCTGTGTCAGGACTGCATTCCCTCACTAGCTTGACTTCTGCTTGTTCACAGGGTGCTGATTTTATCAATATTCATTTCTTTTTCCGATACCATCGAGCTTCTAGGTTGGCATTGGCAATGTTCCTCATTCTTCATGATCTGAGTGAGTTGAACCAGCACTTTCAGAAGGACATTCTCCCCATACTTCCTACAGCTCAGTGGGTTTATGGATAGTTTCTTATTTAGCTCAGTTCTGGTGCTTTTGGGACCTTTTTATAATCTTCACCCAATAAATGCCGTTGTATGTAGTATATACACAATCACTTCTACCTTTATTACCATGTACCTCTAAAATAAAGTACAAATACATATAGCCTATGTTTACTCTGATGGTTGAATTTACAGACTCTGGCAGACAATTTTAGTTTCATGAACTGGTTTATAATAATTTAGAATCCAGGAGCAGCGAATGAAGAAATTTTATGGTTAAAAGTTAGATCACAAAATTTTCTTCATATATATATGTGTATATATATATATATATACATATACATATATGTATGATGTGTTTTGTTCTGGGTTAGATTATAAGAAATGAAGACAAATAAGCATACAGCCAATGAAATCAATTTAAGAAACACAATGGTCACCACTGATGAACCCTTTGATACTGAAGTTCTTTTCCTGTCACAATAAGCTGGAAAAAGCTTTTCTTCAGACATAGTCAAGCTTGGTCTTACGGGAAAGGTAGATTTCAAAAAGAAAAACCAAAAACCACATGGACAAATACTCTCTGTATCCTGAGCCAAGGTGGGAGGGGGAGGGAGAGAGGGTCAGAAATATACAGCAGTGTCCTGTCAGTGTTAGTGCCTCAAGCTACAGGTTTATGCCTGCTTTATTCATTACTGATAGTTTGGCTGTTACCCGGAGGCAGTTTCCATGGAGCACAAGTACATATGGTATCCATAAAAATGCTGTGTTCTGGAGCACTATATGCTCTCTGCTTTGATAATGGGAACAACCCACACTACTGAATTGAAACATCATTTGTAAATTATGTACTATTGTTTCTGAAACATTCATACAAAAGCTGGCTAATCCATGTGAATCTCACCTATTCTATTAGAGCATACACTTTTTAATAAGCAGAGATTTTGCTCACTGTGTGACAAGAGCAAAAACAATTAAATAACGTTGTCCATATTCATTTGTCCAATCAATTTGGATTTATACACAATTGAGAACTTGCTCATCTTCTCTGTTCTAATATAAATATCTCTGTGTAGATGTCAAAATACTTTATATTTCTATGACATGTGTTTATTAAATTGAGCAAATTAGAATTGAACAAGAAAACAAATCCGAAGTCAGTCATATGGATGTGCAAAACATTTCTGAGTGCACATCATGACCTAATTTCCAGAATATCTAGGAGAAAAAAGTCCACAGTTAATATGAAAAAGAAGTGAACAAGTTAAAGATCATGGAAATAATAAGATAAAGTAAGGACACCAGGTTGTCACTTATGGCCAAATATGTTTTCTATGATGAAAGTTGGTTCTTTTGTGTATTTCCACAATGCAAAGGCTGAGCACCTGTGAATTTGCTATTTGTTTTTCTTAAACACTGAATAGCTCCTTTGTTAAAGACTCAGATGAATAATTGATGATGTTGGATGACTCCACATTTATGATTCTACAACAGTGATTTTATTTCTTCATATTTAATGATCAAACATTATTTTGGTTTTACTACAAAAATAACTAATATAAACATTTATATCGCTGATATGAAGAGAGTGAATCTTTATGTAGGGATTCTCCATGACTCAAGCAGAAGCCAAAATGTTTTTTCACTAAGTGAATTTAATTCCACTTAGTTAGAACTATCTCTTTATTTCACCATGAAGGACGGCACAAAGAGGCTTAGGAATGTTGGCACAATGATTATTCAGTATCCATCAGTTTGGGTGCTGGAGAGATGGTTCCATGTTTAAGAATATGTATGGCTTTTTGCAGAGGACCTCAGTTCAGTTTCCACAACCTAGGCTAGGCTGCTAACTATCACCTATAATTCTAGCTCCAGGGATCTGTCACCCTCCTTTGGCATCCATGGACACTGGCACTTATGCACATGATTAAAAATAAACCACCCCTTTGCATTAACAAATATCAAAGTTACAAAGTTAGCCTCTTTTCTGCATTGGACTAATCTACTTCTTTCAACCTTCTAGTCTGTACTCCCTAAAGCTACAAAACTAATATGGGAGGGAGAGTTTACCCAGTTCCATCATTTAGAAAATCACTGGTGTGCTTCTACTCGCATCATTAACATGAAATTATAAATCTCAATGTTGAAATGAAAGGTAAATGGCAACAATCTTGGCTGTTCATTGTTCTAAATAACCATAAACCAGATGTGAGATTCCAGGATCACTTTTCTTAAAACACAGATTGTAGGAAAACAAGGAAAAAGAATAGACAAGGAATAAACCCATTCATTCTTATACCAGGACCAAAGGATCCCCATGTGATCTCATGGACAGTTCATGAACAGCATGAAAAACAGAGGTTAGATACAATATAGAAGAAAAATACATATCTATATATACACAAATAAAGTATATGCATAGGTGTCTGTATGTTTCTGTATGTGTGTGTCTGCATATATGTGTGTATATATCTCTGTGTCTGTGTATATGTGTATGTTTATGTGTATCTGTATACATGTCTCTCTGTGTGTATGTGTATGTTTATATTTGTGTATGTCTATGTGTTGTGTCTGTGTGTATCTGTTTATTTAGGTGTGTTTCTGTGTCCATGTGTGTGTTTTGTTTAAAATCCTGTTCTAATTACTTCTCTACTTTTAGATCTTAGAGTGATCTTCTTAGTTCTCCAGACCAAGTTCACAAAACATTTTCTTGATTTTCTTCTTCTTTTCCACAGCTCAACCAGCTGAAAAAGGCCATGGAAGCAGCCCACACATTCTTCGTGGCCAACCCTGAGCACATGGAAATGCAGCAGAACATAGAAGACTATAGAATGACAGCAGGAGCAGATGCCTTCCAGTTGATAGACAGAGAAGCCAGGCCACATCTGGTGAGTTCTGAGAACCCCAGCCCACATGAAGCTGACTTTACCTGTTTCATGGATTCTGAGCTGAATCAAATAACGGATTCATATATCAAGTTCACTCTCACTGTGCAGTACCTTTCATATGTTTGAAACTCACAGCTGAACTATTGTAACCAGAGCTGAAACTATATTTGATATTCTATATTAAAATTTCAATAATTAAAAATTGAAGTTGGAGGAAATGAAAATTCTCTTAGAAAAATCAGGTTATGTTGAAATCTAAAACTCCATGAAGTTATCTTTCTCTTCCTTGAAGCCTTGGCTTTTATTTACTCTGTGCTTTTTCACGCTATATTTTTAAATGAATAATTTAATCTTTGACAGCTTTGCCCAATATAAATGATGCATACTGACCACTTTTATCCCAGACTTTTACCTTCTCCCTTGTACACTTGTGTACCCCCTCTTCCCCACAAATCACTTTTTCACATTAATATTCATGTCTATGTGTTTTGTGACCCTGAGTTTAACTATGCCAGTGGGTGTGACCAGCGTTTGGAGCTTTCTTTTGGAGACTGGTTGGCCCCACAGTAGGTGTACAACTGAAGATAGCAGCTCCCCCATTTCAGAATCTGTCATTCATCAGGAGTTCATTCCTGGGTCATATGATAACATATTTCTTGCTTAAAAAAACCATCCAGACTGATTCCCAGAATGTCTATAGTAGTTTGTACATCTACCCACAGTGTCTAAGAGTCCCCTGCCCAACATCCATACCAGCATTTGTTAATGTTGCAATTCTTAATGATAACCATACTGATTGTGGTTGATTTAACCTTACAGTAGTTCTACTAGGAATTTTCCTGATTGCTAAGGATGTTGACCATGTTTATAAATGTTAACTAACATTTATTTTGTTTATCACTATAGTTTATTTTTAGTACAATATTTTTACAGCTTCCTTGAATGTCATACATGAAAAAATGATTTTGAATCATACTCAACCCTACATACCCCTTCCAACACTTCTTGGATCCCTGATCACCCTTCCTCACCTCCCTCTTCATGTCCACTTTTTTTTTTAAGTAAACCACAAAGACGAATTAGTGCTCCCCTTATATGCATGGGTATGGAATACTCATAGAGCACCTACCTACAAGTGACCATATCACTAAAGAAAACTTATTCTCCTTACCATAGCAGCCGTCAGCTCTTAGTGACTCCTTAGCTAAGGATGGGGGCACAAGTGTCCCTCCCAAGTACATGGTAGAATGTTCAGTGACTTGATCTTGCGCAGGTCTCATGCAGTCAGTCATGGACACTGTGAGTTCATGAATGCAAAGCGCCTATCATGTCCACAAGACACTACTTCACCCAGTCCTTAATGGTTCCTGTCTCTTACATTCTTTCTGCCCCCTCGTTCTTGATGTTACTTGAGCTGGCAGGAAGAAGGTATGAAGATGTATTATTTAATCTCAGTGAGTTTCTGTGCCTTGGCTAGTCTTTTCTTGCTGTTGATATCTAACATTATTCCATGTGGACAGATTCAGAATGTTACTTCAGTTTTCTTGTATTTGCTGAGGCATTTCTTTGTATCTTAATATAAGTCCTATTTTGGAAAAACTTCCTTGAGTTGATGAAAATGATGTATATTCTTTAGTGCTTGGGTGGAATGTTCTGTAGATGTCCATTAATTGATACCATGTCTTGCTATGTTACTGTGGTTGGCTGAAGCAGTCCCCTTGCCATTTAGTATCTAGGACTATAGAAGCCAGTTACCAATCCTGACATTTCTAATACTTATTTTTCACCTGGAAGTGAAGCTAATGTGAGTTGTTCATGGCTACACTATTTATCTTCTGTCTTCCATTGTGGAGGATTTTCCATTGTACCTCAAGTGTTCAACTTGGAGTTGAAAAACCCACAGTATTCTTCCTATGGTAAAATATTATTTGAAATCACATGTGAAAGGGCCTTTTGCCCCATTTTTTTGTTGTTGTTTTAGATAGCACCATTTTCAATGTGTGACCTCCAAAATTACTGCTGAAGAGATCAATAGAGAAATATTTTGGAAGGAAGATTTAATGAACCAAGGCTTTGAGGACATGGCACACTTCTAATCATATGTGCTCTTCCACTGCTGTTCCATGCCGTCCCTACAGCAGAGATTATAGACTCCTGTGTATGCGTAGAGAGAAAGTAGATTGCTTGACACTGCAGCAGTCCTTTCTTTGACATTTATCTGAACCTGTAGAAGCCACAATGGATTTACTAGTGAAACCTGTCATTACCTTCTGCAGCACAAAACTCTGCTCTCACTTTCCTAAGTGGTCCTGCAGCTGTGCACATCTCACTCTTGACAAACGAGACTGTGTCTGTGTCCTTGCAGGAAAGCTATAATGCAGGAGTTAAACACTATGAGGCCGATGACTTTGAAGCTGCAATCAAGTACTTTGAACAAGCTTTAAGAGAATATTTTAATGAAGATATGGAGTGCCGAGCTCTATGTGAGGGGCCTCAGCGATTTGAGGATTATGAGTACTTAGGGTATAAAGGTGGTCTTTATGAGGCAATCGCAGGTACAGCTTGCTTTTCTTTTTGGTTTGCTTCCTATAACATGTTATGGATATTGTGTAAAAATATTCTGACAATATAGTGCATATGCTGTTTTCACTTAAACAGTAAAAAATGTTAATGATTCTCGAGGATCTATTCCATCCTGTCCTCAACTGATAATTTTTATAGTCAAAGTTTTGAAATTTTTCCCAATTCTTTGGATGTATTTGCTCATAATTTTGTATTTATTTGTTTATTTATTTCATTAACAGAAAAATTGGAAATACTATGAGTATTTCTTTTCAACATTTTTTTTTTATTTTATTTTATGCCTAGCAACAAAATGTGGACTTCTCAGGTAAGGACATGGACTTACTCATAATGTGAAACCATCATCATTTTAAATATTAGTCTTTGCTGATGACTACTGAAATGGTTTCAGTTTTTTAGTATTTTAAGTAATATAGCAATGAAACATTTGATACAGTCTTGTGTAATTCATTGGCAGACTATACTTGAGAATGTTGTTTAAAATAATAGGGAATGCGTGATATTCAAGAGTTGCTGATACTGGGAAATTAACCTTTTATTGGAAGAAGTGAGTTCTCTGTATATACTATATTTGAAAATTAACAATTTGTATTAACAATACAAGTGTAAAAATACAACTTTCAGATGAAACTTTGAATACATTTATATAGTACAGGAGAGGTGGAGTGCTTTCATACAGAACAAAAGTCAACAGAATGTGGAAACCATGATCTACATAAAATATCAATAGAATTAAATTAACTGCAAAGGCAAGTAGACAGTACCTCAACTAATAGACAAAATTTTAACAACTTTTATAGTAAAGGGAGGTTTAAAATTATTTCTAATAGTAATTAATCTATCAATTATTAGTAATAGTAATTACCAATGCTTGTCTTACAATTATAACATAAAAATACACCCATCCTTTTATTTTTGCTTTTTTTGTGTAATACTGAGAATTGAATCCACAGTATCATGCATGCTAGGCAAACACTATTTCATCACTGAGCTATACACAGTATCATGCATGCTAGGCAAACACTGTTTCATTGCTGAGCCATAACTCTATCCAACCTTTTACTTTTTATCATGGGATTCTAGTCTCACTAAGTTGCCTAGGCTGGCTTTGAACTCATCCTAGATTCTAGGCTGGCATTGATTTTGTAACTCTCCTACCTCAGACACCCAAGTAGCTGAGATCATAGGCTTGTGGCAGCACCAGGCCATAGCCCTTTCTTTGCTTACATCTCCAGTCCATGAAATAGAAAGTTGGTGGCCCCAGGGCCATGAGGATTGCAGAGGAACCAATGCTTTGTGGGAAGCAGAGGCTCTTCAGTGACCTTATTTGACCTTGGCTTAGTGGCTCTGGACATGTCCTCATCAGTTGTCTTGGTTAACCACAGCAGTACAGGCAAGCATACAGGTACAGTAGCACACTTCACTATTACTGTGTTTGGGGCTGGCACAAGGACAGCTTGAGGAGGCTTCTATACAAATCACCATGCACAGGATGGATTCTCTCTGAATGTCACAGTCTATGGAAGTGTGGCTCTTCTGCAGTTGTTAGCATAGCATGCTATTATCAGATGCTGCTTTCTGGGGGCAGGGTACAACTCTTGTCTTGGATTTTGATTTTGATTATTCTGTTTTCAATGTAACTTTTTGATAGTTCCATGCATTTATACAGTGGATTTTAGTCATGTTCATCTTCCCCTACCTCATCCTCCCATCATCCTACCTCCTCCAAATGAAGCTCTTCTGCTCAACAAGTATTCTCTCTCTTTCTCTCTCTCTCTCTCTCTCTCTCTCTCTCTCTCTCTCTCTCTCTCTCTCTCTCTCTCTGTGTGTGTGTGTGTGTGTGTGTGTGTGTATGTGTTCCAGTGTCTTTAACTAGAGTTTCTTGCCGGAACATGGAAGAGATAATACTTACTTGACAATGACAGCTTCCTAGTGACTGCATTAAGAAGACACCTCCCCCAACAACCATAAACTGCCACTGTCCTTGTAGGTCCCTTCTCCAACTTTAATGAATTTTTGATGATCCCAGTGTTTGATATGTCTTGTGCAAATAAATACAGCTACAGTGAGTTCTTGGGTATATTGCCTATGCCGTGTCCAGAAAATAGTTTTACTCCACATCTCCACACTTTCTGTTTCTTATATTCTTTCTGGAAACCCTCATGCCTTCCAGAATGTTTCCTAATCCTTAGAGTGGTGATATAACTTTGTCATGTATGGTTGAGCACTCCATCATCACATATTATCTGCATTTTAGCCAAACATAGGTTCCTTTGCTCACCACCCCAGTGTAGTAAAAGCTTTTGTGACGAGAACTGGGAGCATCACTAACCAATGGATATAGGCAGCATTTAAAGGGCAGTTTGACAAACAAGCATTTTGCATACTGTAGTAGGTTCCTACCTGGCTGGGTATGTGGTCTCACAGCCAAGGGCTGGTTTTATTGATGGTATCACAGGAGCATCAAGGGTGCTCACCATCTGGTAGATCTCTTCACACAGATCTACTTCTCTGCTGCTCAGCCAGCTCACTGAAGAGATTCTGCTCCCCTAGGCGAGGAATTTGTTAATTTTAACCATTGAATGAGGTGGCTAGAAATATCAGACCCAGGGTTTTGTAACCAAGAACCTGCACTTTTAAAGTCAACGTAATCGAAAACCTAGTAAAGAGTAATTTAGCTAATCAGACTTAAATTTCAGTATTAGGCAAAAAAAAAAAAATTAATTAAATTTCTACTAGTCAATTTCCACTCAGAACCACTAAAAATTTTAAGTCATACAATAACACACCTTTATCACTTATTTGTTGATAACATATGATGTTCCAAGGCATACATAATAAAATAAAAAATGATGTTCAACTGAGATGGAAGTACTAATGTCAGTACCTTCCCCATTCTATTGTCTTCTCATCTCCTTTCAAAGCACTCACTTAGTAGCTCAACCCAAATCCCGGGAAGTTGCTTTTCAATCTAACATCTTCCTGAGCTCTTATGTCCATTTTATTTGTTACCAAACTTGGACAAATGCTCCTTTCACCTGACATGTAATACTTACTGAGTCAACTTGTTTGCCATGGGGACTTTGCTTAAATTCAGAACTTCATTTAGCTAAGCCCCCATGATGACTTCCTTCCTGCTCTTAATGTGCAGTTCAGTCAGAACTCTAATACAGAGCCCAAGTCCTCTCCTAACAGAGCAACTGCACAAAAACTTCCTCCCTTCATGGCTTCCATTCTACCTGGAATAAAGACCAATAACCCTTAAAGACTTCACCTATGTATATTTGCTTTCTCCCTTCATTCCTGTCTCCTCAAGGTCTTCAAATATTTTGGATGAAGTACTCCACTCTCTGTTCTCCTTGGAAATTCAGAGTGTTTTCTGGCATCACATGACCAGTGTCCTATCATGTTTAGTCCTCCTTCCTCGGGGACTGGCAAATTCCTATGCTGTATAATAAATGTTAGCTAGCTGAATTTGTCAGTAAATGCAAGGATAAAGGATTCAGCCTATACACCAATAACTATGTGTAAATAAATATGTTAAATATGTTAGTAATCCCTTCTGCTTATAATAATGTTGGTCATAAGTAAAGGTGGATTATTTTAGAATCTAATTAGAGAATAGTTACAAAGTGCAAACTAGAATCAATGTATGTATTACACTCAAAATCACTACACTAAATTATCAAACTATGAAAGGTTCTATTATCCAAAGAAAATTTAAGTGAACTAAAATTAATATACTTATATGAGTTATTTTGAATTATTTCCAAAAATTTCTGTTTCATTGGACATCTGCCATTTTACTGTTCCCGTATTTTTCTGAACATTATTCATCTAAAAGTCAATTTTGTGTGTCTTTTACAGTGCAATTACTGAATTTTTCTCAATATATAGTGTTTTGCAAGGGGAATGAGGTAGCCTTTTCTTAGTTACTTATAGTAATACATAAATATATACATATAAATATGTAAATACATATAAACAATTTATTTAATAGCTTCCTATGGTGTGATTTTATGGGGTAAGGTACCCTACCTCCAGCCCCACATCTGCCTCAGCAGCTGTGCTGTCAATGTCCAAGGAACAGATTTGGCAAATGGTCCAGATCCCTTTACAGCACCTCATCTTTCTGTGGGTTAGTGCTGGTCAAGTTACCATAACATATTGGCTGCTGGGAAAAAGATGACATCATCACACTCAGTTTCTTTGACTCTTAAATACAATACCCAGCATCCCAACTTCCAGCAAAAAAAAAACCTATTGAAAATATGCTATAGTTTCTCTGGTGCCAAAACCATACCCACAATTGTAGAAATGTAGAAAGATTTCCAGGAAATATGAAACATTCTCACTTTATTGTAGGAAAAATATTCAAAGTATTCTCACACAGTTGTTCTGAACTTTAACTTTATTTTAAAAAATGTATTAATTGCACAATGACACTGAAAGGAAAAGAATATATCACAGAAGATTACTGAGATGCTTTCACCCTGCAAATTCTCATCTTACTTGAACATCCTCAATTTGGAGTTGAATTAGCATTTGCAAAAGAGAATGTATTGGGGAAGCCATACTTGAATTGTAGCATTAGGAGAGACTTAATGATGGAAGAAAATAGAAATGGCTGCTTGATCCAAATTTTCATGAGGTCAACTCTGTTTTTAAAGCCAGAGGGCTATCTTGGCTGTTTTTATTTGCTATTTATACTCTGCTTTAAAAATATATTTCTTTAGATTTTGAGTTGTCAGTGGGTACATTTTTCACTTTTTCTTTTTCTTGTCACTTGAAGTTAGAGTACTGGCCCACAATCTGGGAGTCACAACCCCTTTGGGGGCTGAACTATCCTTTCTCACAGGGGTCATATAGTCAAATATCCTGCATGGCAGATATAATCTAAGAGGTCTGATAACTGAGTTTGGTGAGGTACATGATATAAAATCACCAAATAATAAATATATAAATAAAAAGCAATTCATAGCAGTAGCATAATTACAATTATAAAGTAACAATGAAAATAATTTTATGGCTAGGGGTCACCACAACATGAGGAACTGTATTAAAGGGTCATAGCATTAAAGAGGTTGAGATCCACTGAATTAGAGGAAACATAAATTTGAAGGTAAAGTGAACATTGGACCATGGAAGAGTCCTCCATATCTCCACCAGGAGGTAAAAAGAAGTGGATTGTGGTTTTCATTCTGTTGGCTATTCTATGTGATCTCAAATTGGCCAGGTTATGGAAAATGTTTGCCTCCACCCTCCAAATACTCCTTTCCTTCCTCTGTCATGACTTCATTCTGCAAAACTGCCCAGATCCAGGATGAATTCTGACTAACAGTGACCCTCTTGAAAGAAACTGTTGTGACCAATTAAATTGTGCAGTCATGAGGTCAAGTGATTTTTTAAAACCACAGGGAGCCTACTCAACCCAAGTATGAATGAACTGTTCTCTTACTGGAAACCATTGCCCCATCTTTGCTATAGTATTGAAAGTTAGGCAAAGACAGAAAGATGTTTTTCTTAGCTGCTTCTGTTTCTTCAGCTAATGCCAAAATAAAATAGAGTCTAGAGCTAAGGGGCATGGAACCCTTGTACTTCAGCATCTTAACCATTTTAGCGGGGAACAGCACCCACCAGAGAGGATGCGAGGAGGGCAGTTTTATTGAAACTATTTAGTGGTCATCCTTTCTGCCATTTTGCCATTCTCTGTAAAAACAGTATCCCCTGTATTAGAACTTGTAGTGTACCGTGACAGCCTGGTCTATAACTGGATAGATTAGGGTCCCGAGCAATCATTATCAAGAAATGTCATTTTAATTCCTCCTTTTAAAAAAGATATTAGAAGAGGGAGTTTGGACACTGTTTTTTCTCATAATCTTTCTGTATGTATGGCTGTTCTGTTTTCTAAATGGCTTCCTAACCTCACTAGGATGTAAATGTCCTGTCTCAGTTGCAGAGCATCTCACCACCATGTCAGGTGAGAAAGCCTACATTATGCTTTGTGCACAGGAAGCCTGGCATACTGCAGAGGTTTAGGACCCAGTGCTGTCCAGTGATGGTTAAAATGATGTCACAAATCACTGTCTGAAGTTTTCAGGCTAAGAAATGATAATACAGACTTCTGTGTCTTTCCCTCCCTTCTTACTTCCCTCCCTCCTTCCTTCCTTACCTCCCTCTCTGCCCCCTCTCTGTTGTATAGTAAAGCATGCCCTGTAAAATCCCTGTCCTTGCTAAGGTGCACTTTCAGCAGCCTGAGGATACACACTCTTTCTTGTTTTCCAGATCACTACATGCAGGTGCTGGTCTGTCAGCATGAATGTGTGAGGGAACTTGCCACCCGCCCAGGCCGCCTCTCACCAATCGAGAACTTTCTTCCCTTGCATTATGACTACCTACAGTTTGCCTACTATAGAGGTAAAGTGTGGATCATCTGTGAAGACCTTTTGGGGTTCCTCTTTATTCCTGGTGGCATCTGTTCACCATCCAGACCCGTGCTTTCTTTCATCACCAAAGAGATGAGTTTTGATGCCCTTACTTCCCCTTGACAGCTCAGAGCAAGGAAGCAGGACACTAGCAGTAGATGAGGCACAGGATTTACTCTGACAACATACAAAACTTAAACCAGACTTGCAAAATTTCTTTTTAAACCTAAACTGTTGTTTTAACTCAATTTTAATAGAATTACATTTCCATTCCTGAAAGAAAAAGTGATATAAAATCTTTGTTTCAATAACCCACTTTTATGTCCTTCAATTGTTTTATACTTACAAAATTTTATATATAAGTAAATACACTTTCAGAGTTTTTTCTTTTATAAATACAGCATATTATTTATAATATTACCTATATCATTTTTTACTTATACATGACAAATGACTTTTTGTAGATTAAGCATATGAAATTACCATATTTTAAGCCAAAATTAAATTATAGTAATTTATATTAAGCTTTAATAGATGAGTGTGCCTATACCTGCACACCATTGTACTAGAAGTTATTTAATGTGTCTTCTTACTCAGGGATAGTTGTGTTGTTGGTAATCTTTTGTGCCTTCTGTGAACTTTCAAGTGGATAACATTTTACACATGTCTGTGCATATTAATATAATATTTCTAAGAATAGATGTCTGGAAGTTCATTTACTGGGTCAAATAATTGATTCATCTGTAGTTTTGATTTACATTGTCCAATTTTTCTCCATATGGGTTTTATTTTTCAGTGTTCATCATCAGAATATATTATAAAATATTTATATATTTTCATTTCTCTAAGCAAAATTTAGTAATTCAAAATAGCTTTAGTTTTCTTTTTATTGAAGAAAAGATACTAAATACTATCTCTTATACTTGGAGTTATCTCAAGGAATATATGCATACACAGAGAATATATGTGAGTATGTTTATGTATTTATGTATGTATATGTATATGTTTGTGCATATATAATATTGTGTGTTTATAAAGAGATAGAAAGTGTCTTTTTAAAAAAAATCTAATTGTGTGACCTATTTGAGAAGGTGGCATACAGCATTTTAACATTCTGCTCCTAAGAGCTGAACTTTTTTTTTTCCAATAGCTAAATATTTCTAGAACAAAGAAATCATATTTTAAGCATCATGAACTGCTCCTTGTAACAGCTGGCTACTGTTAAGGTTGCTCAAGTTATGTGAGAAGAGGCTAGAAGAGACCATCTACAGTTCTAGGACCTTCTCAAGGTTACCCCATAGAAGCCACAATTGACAACACACTTTTCAGTGATAAGAAATATCACTTTGGAATCACTCCTATACTCATGTATTATTTATGAGTGCTACATCATCATATTAGAAGGTCATGCTCAGAATATTTAGTTAGGCCAAACAGTACAAAAAAGTCACAGTTAATTCATACAATTCTGTGTGGTATTACAGGAATCACCAATAAGCATTGTCAGATGAGTCTGGAGGATTTCTGCAAAGTGCCCAGCACCAAAGCAAACAAAAGGTTATCCCGTTTGAGTACTTGAAATTATGTCTGTCCCTTCTGTGTACATGCTTCTCACCTTTTTGCTGAGCCTCAGTTTACCTCTAGCTTATGATGATCAGTACTGACTTCAGTAGATACACAGAATTCTTCCCCTGAAGTCCTTGGGGCAGATCTCGCTCACTCAAATGTGGCAACACTTTCTGTTTCCAGTTGGTGAATATGTGAAAGCCTTGGAGTGTGCCAAAGCCTACCTGATGTTCCATCCAGATGATGAGGATGTCCTGGACAATGTAGACTACTATGAGAGCCTGCTAGATGGGAGCATTGACCCAGCATCCATTGAGGCCCGAGAGGTGAGACCAGAGTTCTGAGAGAAGCCTCTTTAAACCACAGTACATTTCACGGAGAACTGATTAAAAACCACAGACAGACAACAGTGGCAACAACAACATTAAAACTCTATACTTAAGGACACATAGAGACTTAGTGGCTGTTCCAGATCTTAATTCTTTGCTATTTTAATCAGGAAAGATGCACATTTCTCATAAGTGCTACCTTGTGAAAACCTGTTGCCAAGGAGACTGCTTTTGCAACTCTGATCTTGATGTTAGCACATTGGTCATTATAATGAAAAGTTCCAGTTGAGCATCTATCACATCCCTTCGCTGTTATTTAAATACACATTCTTCTTCTCTCTAGGATTTGACAGCATTTGTTAAGCGTCATAACCATGAATCTGAACTGATAAAGTCAGCTGCAAAGGGCCTGGGATTTTTATATTCAGAACCGGTAAGAACAACTTGAAAAAATGAAGCATTATTACAATTCTTCTTAGTGAATATTTGAGTATTAATGTCCCACCCGCAATAGTTGGAGATTCTAATAACCTGTCTAAATTAATAAATGATTACAAGACGTCTTTAAGTTAATCATGTGGTGAACTTGAAAACATTTTGACAGATTCCCATGATGCTAAGGTTCAAAATCAAAAGCAAATATTTTGTGCATGGTTCATTCACCTCAGTATTCTTTTATATTTTTTAACTCTTAGATGTAAAATTTTAATATGTTTAATGTATATTGTTCCTTAAACAACATAACATACCTTCAGAAAACATGACTCAGCCTTCAGACTGTCTTCTCTACTGCCTGTATTGTCTCTGAAGATACATACATCCTTTAAAAACCTCATCAGTGCTGTAGATAAATTCACATTTTGTTTTCATTTAACTGGACACTTGTGATCTTCACTTCATACATGGAATTGATATATGGTGAACTGTGTTGATGTTTGAGTTTTTTCTGACTTCTTTCAAACATACATAGTCCAATGAGCATTTATATTGAAGTATTGCCTTCAAATAAATTCAAAGTGTGAGCGCACTTTGCATGAAAAATATGAGATTTGAAAGACATTGAAACTTAACCACCTTTCTAAGAAAATGTTCCTGATACCTCCATTGCTTTAGTGATGTATGATGTACCAGTATACCTGTCTTAAAAAGGAAAGTGCCTGTACTATTCATATATATTAAGTGGCTGTTGCTGTTCTAACTTTTATTTTTCTGGTGGTCAATTTATACTAATTCTCCCTTCCAAAAAATTTCTCTTTGAATTCTGAAGCTACAGGTTTTCCATTTATCTATTGATTACTGAATATGTTGAGGAAATCACTAATTGCAATGTATTTCAATTTGTTCTTAATTATGGCTTATTATCACTGGCACATTTTTAAAAATTAGGTTCTTTTTTCTTTTCCTTTTATTAATTATGAATAAAGTCAGATTTCGTTTTCCTTGTATCCCCTTCTTCAGACTCCCTTTCCCCTCTTGTCCCTCTCAGTCACTCACGCTCCTCTCCATCACTTTATCTCCTCCCCAGCAAGGCAGGAGGTCCCAAGGTCCCAAGGTAGCTTAGTTCATTATCCACTCCAGACAAATCCACTTTCCTCACCCCAACAAAAAGACTGGGTCAGGTGTTCCTCTGGAGTGAGTGGGCTCCAAGGTGCCTGTCAAAGGTGTTTCAGATCCCAAGCTGTTCAGTGGTTGTGGTTTGCAGATTGAACTTTGTTTAAAGTCTGCTAATGAGTGAGCACATTCCCTGCTTATCTGTCTGGGTTTGTGATACTTCACTCAGGAGGATATTCTCCAGTTCCATCCATTTGCCTGCAACGTTTTGGATATCATTTTTTTTCTTACTGCTGAGTAGTACTCCATTGTGTAAATGTACCGCAGTTTGTTAATCCATTCCTCAGTTGAGAGGAATCGAGGTTGTTTCCAGGTTTTTGCTATTACGAATAATGCTTCTGTGAACATAGTTGAGCTATGTTCATCATTAGGGTATATGCCCAATAATGGTATTGTTGGATCCTTAGGGAGATTGATTCCCAGTTTTCTGAGAAACCATCATATTGCATTCCAGAGTGGCTGACTAAGCTTATGCTCCCACCAACAATGGAGCAGTGTTCCCCTTGCTCTGCAACCTCTCCAGCACAGGCTGTCATCTGTGTTTTTTATCTTAGCCAATCTGACAGGTGTAAGGTGGTATCTCAAAGTTGTTTTGATTTGCACATCTCTGATGGCTAAAGATGTCAAGCACTTTTTAAGTGCCTTTCAGCTATTCATAATTCTTCTGGTGATAATTCCCTTTTTAGTTCTGAGCCCCATTTTTTGATTAGGTTATTGAAGGTTTGGGGCTTTAGTTTCTTGAGTTCTCTATATATTTTAGAGATCAGTCTTCTGTCACTTGTAGGATTGGTGAAAATCTTTTCCAGTTCTGTAGGCTGTTGTTTTGTCTTATTGACTGTGTCTTTGGCTTTACAGAAACTTCACAGTTTCAGGAGGTCCCACTTATTGATTGTTGTTCTTAGTGTCTGTGCTACTGGTGTTATATTTAGGAAGTGATCACCTGTGCCAATTTGTTGAGGGTATTTCCCACTTTCTTTTCTATCAGGTTCAGTGTGGCTGGTTTATGTTGAGGTCTTTGATCCACTTGGATTTGATTTTTGTGCAGGGTTGATATATGTTGTTGTATACGGTTTGCCAGAATTTTGTTGAGAATTTTAGCATCAATGTTCATAAGGGAAATTGGTCTATAATTCTTTTTCTTTGTTGTATCTTTGAGTGGTTTGGGTATTAGGATAATTGTGGTCACATAAAAAGAGTTTGGCACTATTCCTTCAGTTTCTGCTGTGTGAAACAGTTTGAGGAGTATTGGTAATAGTTCTTTGAATGTCTGGTAGAATTATGCACTAAACCATCTGGACCTGGGCTTTTTTTACTTGGGAGGGTTTTAATGACAGCTTCAATTTCCTTTAGGGTTATAGGTCTGTTTAGGTATTTAATTTGATCTTGATTTAATTTTGGTAAATGGTACCTGTCCAAAAATCTGTCCATTTCTTCTAGGTTTTTCATTTTTGTGGAGTATAGATTTTCAAAGTATGACCTGATAATTCTCTGGATTTGCTGGGGGTCTCTTGTTATGTCCCCCTTTTCCTTTCTGATTTCGTTGATTTGGATACTTTCTCTCTCCAGTATTTTGTTAGTTTGGATAAGGGTTTATCTATCTTGTTGACTTTCTCAAAGAACCAACTCTTCGATTCATTGATTCTTAGTATTGTTCTTTTTGTTTCAATTGTTATTGATTTCAGCTCTAAGTTTGATTATTTCCTGCTGTCTACTTCTTCTAGGTGAGTTTGCTTCTATTGTTCTAAGGCTCTCAGCGGTGCTGTTAGTTATCTAGTGTAGGATTTCTTTAGGTTTTTCATATAGGCATCTAGTGATATGAGTTTTTCTCTTAAGACTGCTTTCATTGTGTCTCGCAATTTTGGGTATGCTGTAGATTCACTTTTGTTAAGTTCTAGGAAGACTTTGATTTCTTTCTTAATTTCTTCCTTGATCCAGAGGTGGTTCAGCTGAGTGATGTTTAGATTCCATGAGATGGTAGGCTTTTTGTGTTTTTTGATGTTGTTGAACTGTAACTTTAGGTCCTGGTGGTCTGATATGACACAGGGTGTTACTTCCATTTTTTTGTATCTATTCATATTTGCTTTATGACCAATCATGTGGTCAGTTTTATAGAAAGCTCCATGTGCTGCTGGGAAATATGTATATTCCTTTGCATTTAGGTGGAAGCTTCTATAAATATCTATTAAATCCATTTGCAACATAACCTCTGTTAGACTCCTTATTTCTCTGTTGAGTCTCTGTCTGGTTGACCTATCCAAGGGTGAAAGTAGGGTATTGAAGTCTCCCACTATTAGGGCACGAGAACTGATGTGGGATTTGAGCTTTAGCAGTATTTCTTTTACATAGATAGATTTTATTGCTTCTATTTCAATTTTTAG
The DNA here is from genome assembly GCA_004025045.1 of Sigmodon hispidus. NCBI lineage: Eukaryota > Metazoa > Chordata > Mammalia > Rodentia > Cricetidae > Sigmodon > Sigmodon hispidus. Next base: position 52,483 of record PVIH01006364.1, read on the forward strand.
TTCCTGCAATGTTTCCAAATTTTTTGGTTTTCCTTTTCTTGACTTTCTTTCAAGAATTTGCTCATCTCTTCCAATTTTTTGTTTGTATTTTCTTCTATTTTTTAAGGGAATATTTTATATCCTCTTTGAAGATTTCAATAATCTTCATAAAAGTATTCTTGCTGTTGTTACCTTCTGTATCCTCTTCATTGCTCTGTTCAGGTCCTGTAGATGTAGAACCACCAGTTTCTTCTGGTGTTGCCTTGTTGTACTTTATATTGTTATATGGATTCTTGCATTGGCATCTGCCCATGGCTTCAGTGGTTCACAATTAGTCAGCTCCTAATCAGTTGTGGGTAGAGGGCTTCTGTATCTTCTGTCTGTTCTGAGCTAGGGGACTGTTCCATCTCTGACTCCACTCTGGACAGGGGACTGAGTTTCAAACGACTCAGTCCTTGTTTGATGATGCAGTTTGCCCTGAAGATGGGGCCCAGCTGGGCAAGTCTCTTCTTTTAGGGGTCATTGGAGGAGATCTCTCACAGCTAAAGCCTAGGGCCTGTCTGTTGGCAGGAGTCTGAGATCAGACCCTTGGGTATGACCCCGATCCTGAAGAGGAATTCTCTGGACAGGCAACCCAGGAGTTGGAATCTGCTCACTTCTAACTCTGCTCTGGACAGAAAATTAGATTCTTTTAGAAAATATTTCTGATGTAATACTTACAATATATTTGACCCTACTTAATATTTTGACAAATTGTGTTTCTTTAAGAGGCACCTGATTAAAACATGTACTTTATGAATCTGTAGAGATAATCCAGCTTAATTATTTTCTTAAAATTTTATTCATGATCTGCAAAGCACTTGCTTGTATTGTAGGATATCTAAAGGTCTTTCAGTTACCAAATTTCAAGTCACTATCCAGAGAAATGATCCAAGACCCTAACTAATTCCTTAAGGTTTTTTGATTCATTTGTTATTCATGGCATGTTTGCTAAAATTGCATTAACCTTTTCTTAATCAATACACAGTACAAGTCTCTGAATATTTCAAGCCTTCTTAATATTTCATTAGGAATATTTTTAATTTTTATTCCTAAAAATGCTGTTTCAGTAATACATTTATACCCTTTTCTCAACTCAAAACAGAATTACTGGATCAGTTATGGAGGACGGCAGGATGAGAACCGGTAAGTCCTTAATTTTTCAAACAAACTACAGTGAGACAAAGTACTCAGAGGTGGGAGATGGTCCAGTGGATTAGAGAAAGTAATGTAATTACAAGCTGTGAGCTGTACATTTAGGAACTATGTCCTGGGCCTAGCTCAACCACTCTTTTCTATATGGTTTTGAGTAATTATTTTTCTCCTCATGTGTGGATACTTTTCTTAAATAAAGAAGTGAGCCCAGGAGGACTACAAATGCTAACTTCCTGTGAGTAATTATTATACACAGTTGGGTGCTATTTTCGTTATTAAATTTTATAAAATTTGAATTTTAAAATGGCTTTTATCCTCTGAGAATTGCATACAATGCATTTTGATCATCTTAAATTTGCTTTCTGATGGTAAATTCCCTTACTATATTCATTTCAAATCAAGACCAGAAAGTTTTCTGCATAGTGAACTAGGTGTTACTATTGAACAAATCAAAGCTAAGAGAATTCATTTTAATATAATTTTAGTCGATTCACATGTTTTAAAATAACTCAAGTTTATCATGTATGAGTTACCTGTTTGTGATCACACAGTCCAATCAACCTCTTTTCCAGTTGAGACAGGCCATGCCAATGGAAAAGACATGTTTATGATTTTGCCACAATAAACTGGAAGACCCAGGTCTTAGAATTTTGCAGTCAATCAGCCCTTGGGTGATATAAGATGACTGGGTAAGAATCAAGGACATATAGGATTGTTTGGACATACCCAGTCTGTGTCAGTTAAAAGGCTATGTACTCTCATTGGTGTATTTGCAAAGCTTGACACAAACTGTGTCTTTCTCCTTGAAATAGTTTAGAACCAACCATTATATTAGAACATTGTTTATCTCACTCAAGCATTATTCAGTGATGCAGTCCATGTTCAAGACTCAGTACAGCATGAAGAATTATGAAGGTGCACACAATCACTTTTTCTGTTCTTTAGGTCAGGAGACTGATTTGAAAGAAGTGAAATAATGGCTGTGATTAAATTTAATAAAAATTACGAAGAAATTTTAGAAAGAATCAGCATCCCACAGAAGCTGATAGACTCCCATAAAAGTATGAGCATACCATTTGATTTAGAAAGATAGATGAATGGTATTATTTGATTCCTAACAATTCAGAATCAAAAGGTTTTGTTTTGTTTTTTTCACCTTTGGGCACCTTTATTTAGTGGGAAATTTCAGTCTCAACTTTTTTGAATGGACAGGGTTCCATCAGGAGTCAATGTGGAAGGGGCAGAAGTTCATGGATTGTCAATGGGGAAAAAGTCACTGCCCAAGATAGGTCGAGACCTAAGAGAAGGTAAATACCTGAACGTTTTTACTTCTATGAAGATAGAGGAAAAGGGTATGTTGGAGAATTCCTTAAGTTTTATTTCCTTTTCACAAGTTAGATGCTTAGTTGTGTGAGGTCTTGCCGAGATTACCACTTTCTTAATTCCATTTAATGTTAGGATTTCCTTTAATCTGTTTATCTTCTTGAACAATGGACTTAACTCTATTCAACTAACTGATATTTCTTTTTGCTTCAGATTTTCATTTTATATTTTTCCTTGCACTGCTTGCTCCTTGTGATTATGAATTTGCATAAGAATGAACAGTAATAGCCACAAGACAGAGTCAGTACTGGGCTTTTTTGAGATTTCTTCTGCTAAGGTAGTTAATTCAAAACTTTCACTTTGCCCTTAGAAAACAATTTTGAAGATATTACAAGAACAATCTGTAAGCCACATACTAAAATCTTTCTCCTCTGAAACCTCTTGATCCAGGACCTCACAGTTCAAATTACCCTCAATACCACTGTCTTACATGTTCCTACTAGAATGGCCCATTAACCTCCACTTAAAACATTCAACTGCTTTTCTATTCCACAGTCCCAAGGTTGATAATTCTTCAAACAAAAGCATGGTCTGGCCTATCACAGCAATATCCCAGTCCTTAGTGTTGTTATCACACTCAAGAATGGATCACAAACAATGCCAATAACCCACACTAGAGCCTATTAAACAAGAAAGACAGTACATAATTTGAGCCCATGGGAAAACTTCTGGGAAAGAGACAGTGCAAAACTGTGATTTAGTATATAAAGATACATGTGTGTGAAGTTCATATACTCGTGCTGACTTACGCATGTGAATGTTGTTAATTATGCAAATGGATGACCTGCCCTGCTGCATCTTCATAAAAGGATGTGCCAAGATGTGCATGCCTATCTGGCTGCCGAGGGTACACCAGCTTCACACTGTATCAAGAATCCTAACATCTGGTACCAACTTCTGCCTTAGAATTTTATTGCTTTGAAGAGACATCATGACTATGGCAACTCTTAAGAAAACATTTAATTTGAGCTAACTTAATAGTTTAGAGGTTTAGTCTATTATAATGATGGTGACATGGATGCAGACATGATGTTGGAAAGATAGTTTAGGGATCTATCAGAAGTAGCAGGAAGTAAACTAACTTGAGCTTCTGAGACCTCAAATAACCACTCCTTAGTGACACACTTCCTCTAACAAAGCCACACCTATTCCAACAAGGTCATGCCTTCTAATGGTGCCACTACCTATGGACTCAAACACGTGAGTCTATGAGAGCCATACCTATTCAAACAATCATAGAGATTGAGGTAGAACCCATTCTCTCTTTAAGATTAGGAATATATTTGCAATTGTCTAAATCAATACATAAACACAAGAATGGCTCAGATCTGTATAGTTTTGCCAAAGTGATTCCAAATTCTCCCCTGCCCCATTATGTGGCCCTTCTCATTATCAGTTGAATACTTGAGGCTTAGAGGTGACTAGAATTATTATATTTTCTTACTTACTCTGCTAGATAGTGTGGGATATAAATTGCATATTCAAGGGTCTTGGAGAAGACATAGGTCATGTGTGATATTTGGTTACTTCACTTAATATACTTAAATAATAAAGATTTGAGCAGGACTTTGTGAGTAAATTAGATTTTACTTTTATTTCTTAAATTATATATTATATGGTAGAAATTTAAGCAGGGCCTCTTGCATGTTTGATAAGCAAACCAATACTGATCTACATCAGCCTGTTGTTTTTCATTAATTTCAGTAGCTGCCCCTTAAGCAACTTGCTGTCCTAATTGGAAGTTGCAACTCCTCAGCTACCTATAGTGGTTTGACCACACTGGCCATAGGCAGGCAGGAATTCTGTTCCCTCAGGCATGAGCTCTGATGTGGCTGCTAAAGAAAACATTATCTAGATCTCTATCCCTCTATGGAAATTAGGATGTAAAGGTTGAGGTGAAATTCTGCTCTCTCAGAGAGGCTGAATAGCAAGTAGCTAACCTCTCCTAGCCCTCAGCTTCCCCTTAAAAATGAGTGTGCTTCTGCTCAACCCCCATTTAAGAACCCTGGCTATTCATGGTTACTCCCTACCACTTCCTGCCAGCTAGTTGGTGACTCGGCCCCTTGACTTTATGTTAATTGTATTTAATCAAACATATGGAACACCTCTTTGCATCATTAAACAATTATTCCACAGCATAAATGAATGTAACACATCTTCAATTACTACTCCACAACATGAGCTCTAAAGATACTTCAGACTGATTTTATAAGGTGTAAAGAGAGCTGTTCTAGTGGGTAAAACAATTGGAACAAAAGCACAAAGACAAGAGAACAGACCATTATATGGACATAAGAACGAAGTTAGTGGAGTTGCAGAGTACTGCCAAGAGCAGTTTTTACATGGAGTCCAGCACTGTTATGATAATATTGCTATTAGCAAGAGCACTGTTGACAGTAGTACTTCTTAACAGCTATTATTGTTTGCATATATAATTTTTAAGCAAATTTACATAGCCTTTATTTTAATAGTAACAGTTTCTCAAGGGGGCATTTAGTTACTTCTCCGAAGTCTCACATGATATCAAGCAAGTACCTGAACCATACAGTTACATTCAGAACCTGATTACTATGTTTTCTTCTATACTTACTGCATTGATTACAAATAATTATACCTAAAACATAGCCTAAAGTATAAGCCCTTAGGACAGAATGCAGGTATAATTATCCATAATGATTAGTTCCGTATGGTAAAGATATCAAGTCTGATCTGGGAGTGGTGGCACACATCTTTAATCCCAGGACCAGAGAGGCAGACGCAGGCAAATCTCTGTAAGTTCAAGGGCAGCCTAGTCTACAAATTTAGTTCCAGGACAGCAGCCAAGGAAATTACATAGAGAAATCCTGTCTTGAAAAAAAAACAAAATTAAATAAATAAATAAACAAATGAATAAATAAATAGGCATTTTTGTACTGTTTAAGTTTGACAGATGTGTTTACAGAACTCAGAAAAATGCTTAGCAGCTTACTATGAAATACTATGAAAGGTATCATTCAGGATGCAAATGAGCAATCAGATGACATGTACTCAGGGTATACATCCTATACTCTCTCTGCACACGGCCCTCCCAGCACCTCCACTGCAAGCTTATGTAACCCTGGTGTTCAGGACTTTTACAGAGCCTGATTTCCACCTTGCTTATCCCCCAAGCTGCAGGTTGCAACCCTCCAGTCACTGGTTCCTCTGGGACTAGACCCATTCCAAGTCTATCTATGGGATATACCATAGGTCACTTTGATAGCATAATAGGCTCAGGTGTAATATTTTTACAAAGAGTATGAATGATAAAATATACTTCTATTATTTAGGAAGCTTCAAGCGTTTTAGTCATGTTGAGCTAAAGACTAGTAACAAAATACAGACTCATTTCTTATTATACCACAACCACAGACACTTGAATAGGATCCAAATTAAGAACAGTGGTGGGCTATAAAATTACCAGGTCCAGAACACTCTGATGACTTGGCAGAAATCAGATGCCAAGAGTGGCAAGGCAGGAGGTATGTGCCATAAAATAAAATTTCTACCACTTTTCCTATTGTTTGCAAAGGGTCTATCATCTCCTTGGGTTACTGTTTAATAATAGTCACACAGGACACCACCAATATGACAGTAACTGGGCCCACCTCCCAAACTAACTCCAGCCTACAAAACATTCATGATGACTCACAAAAGATACCTCTGTCACTTACCTATTCTTTTAACCCCCATTTTCCAAAAACCATAGTGACTAATGATTCCAGAGTCACTTGGAACAAGGCCAAAGTAATGTTGAACTTGGAATCCGAAGGCTTGCTTTCGGGATGTGTTATGACTGGACCAGCACTGTGAAATGCTGCTGCTTACTCTTTCTGTGCCTTACAGTCGTTATCTGTGAAGGAAGATGGTTAGGATTCAGGAGATGATAAGTGTTTTAAAGCCTTAAAGGGTTGTATTCATGTGAGAGCTCCTTATTTGTACTCTGCCCATACCTAGAGACATGTGGTGTTTATGGGACTACCATTGCTCTTGCCTTGAGCCTCGAGCAGAGGGCACAAAGGCTCACTCTCCTAGATGATCTTTGTTGCACTCAAGGAGACATAGGCAGGCACATACTTTATGAATGAGAGAAGAATTAAGTTGTTTCACTAAATCTTCATGCATGGTGATTAAAAGCTGGCTGCTGCTGCCAAACCAAGCCCCAGGAACCACAGCTTATTGGACTACGTTTTTATTTCAATTTTCACATTTTCCCCTGTCTGGTGTGCTACTGTAAGTGAGCTTTGGACTGGTTGCATCCTCCTGAATGTCAAGTTTCCTTTTAACCCCCCTGTCTTTGGTTTGCTTGCTTTTTAAGTGTGTTATAATTCTGTTCAAAATTCTGTACATTCTGTAGGAATTATATTAGCTTATGAAAAGAATACCAGTTGTTCAAGTCTCCTGCCTTTTCCATATTTAAGAACATGCAGCACTCTGCCTTTATTTGTATCTGTGTACTTTACTTGTCACATGGCTGCTAATATTTCAAAGCCCTTTTCTAAATATACTTCACTAAAGCAAGCTTATTTATATTGATACCAGAATCTAATATAGTATTCTAAGACAGCTCACTAATTCAGTAATTATAACAGCAACAATCACTCATGTTGAGCTTCAGTGATAGGGATTTTTTTTCTAAATGTTTTGGCATAATAACATTAAAATTTATATTTTAAGAATAATCCTATTATAATTAAGTAAACTGCTTCAAAACAGAGAATAATGAACACTTGAAAAATTACAAACCAATTTAGTTGCCTCATCTCTGTGTTCTATTTCTATTTGAATTTCATATTTGCATTTTTTGATCTACAGTTGTCTTTCTTGCTTAGGGATTTTTTTTAATTTCTGAGTTAGAGTGAATATACATTCTTCTGAGTTTGAATGGATCTATCTCAATTTAACTAGAAATTCTAATCGGGTACATGGATTGGAACATCCTTTCCTAAGAAGACTTGTGAGGGGACAGTCACTATTTTTGTTTTATCTGATTTCATCTGCATATGACAATAGCCATTTATTATCTCATTCTTTTTTGTGGTTCAGAACCCCTAGACAATGTGGATAAGGGGTTTATCCATGGTGTTACACAAAACTTATCCCATCATCTAATCGGAGTCTTGATTGGTATCTTAGTCGGATCTCTATTGCTGGGATAAAACACGATGACTAAAGGCAACTTGTGGGAAATGGGTGTATTCATTCCGCCTGTAGTTCCACATCACCATCCATCACTGGAACAAGATTTGTAGCGTCCACCACTACTTGGGTTCAGCGACTTCTGGCTCGGGCCTGCAGATTGAAAAAGGACACAGACATGCACTGGTCATTTGCTTTATTCAATCACATCTCAGCTTAAATAGGGAGGCTACCTTGGTGGGAAGCACAGTGGGTGTCCCCAGGTAGCCAGAGATTACTGACTTTATATAAAAAAAAAAAACCAGCTTTCTGAACCATCCCCCACAGGCAAGAAAGCCAAAACAAATTAGACAAAGGAGACATAGGATATGCAACTAGCAACTCGCAGCCTGAGTCCTTAGAGACTCAGAGTGCAGGTAATGGTCAAAGCGGGGGCCTACAGAGATGGCGCAGGGATTCAATCAGGGCAGGGGGATATCCGTGACCACCATGGTCAGTAGGGTAATGGTCCACAGGAGGTAAGAGAACAGTTCAGTTGAAACTACTAAGAGCAGGTGTTCATTTAAACTTTGGGAGTCTAACCCCCAAGTACTTTATTTTAGATATATTTAAGCACAGCACAATTTGGGGAAAATTTTCCTGGTGATAATGAACTTAATCCCATGTGCACAATAAAGTATACATAAATCTCCTTGAAGGACAGAATAAGATTAACAAAGATCAGATGTTACTACATCAAAACTCTTTGTAAAGTTTATGTAGTACCTTCCTTAAAGATGGATTCTATAGAATGACAATGTCCATAAAGAGAGGTTCTATAGATTAGCTGAAAAACAAGTTTATGATATGGGTGGGAGGGAGGATCTGGTGTCTTCTCCTTCCACACAATAGTGCCAAGGTCACCAGTTGTTTAACCACACCCCATCCCAGTCTTCTGGCAACCTAACAGGCTATACATTTCCTTCTTTGGGGAAACAGGCCTCTGTGTTCCAAGTGCTTACCTGTAGGCACAAAGACCTCTATGCTTCCTACAGTAGGACAGGAACCTGGAGGCAAAAACTGAAGCAGAAGCCATGGAAGAGAGCTGCCTACTGGCTTTCTCATCATGGCTTACTGTGACTTCTCTCTTGTTGCAACCGAGACCATCAGCCCTGGGGTAGCATCACTCACGGTGAGCTGGACTATCCCACACCAATCATCAATCAAGCAAAATGCCCTGGGATTAGCACACAGGCCAGTCTGATGGAGCATTTCCTCAATTGAGGTTCCCTTTCCCAAAGCAACTATAACTTTATGTCAAGTTGGCATAAAACTAGCCAGAGAAACTGGGAAATGCTTTCAGTTAAGATGACAGAAGTCATTTTAAAAAGAATTGATTGGCCATAAAATAAGGGACATTCTCAGCCAGAGGATGCCTGTGTCCCTTGTCCCATTAGTACTAACAGAGCCACATGCCTAATTAAAGCACACAAGCTGAGATGACAATGGACCGGACCGGTGAGCCAGGGAGACCAGACCCGTGAACCAGGGAGAAGTCACAGCCTTCTGTAAGATAATCACAGGCCTGACCTCCCATCTCCTTTGTTGTATTCTGTGAATCAGAAACAGTGACCAAGTCATGCTCGCACTAGCAGGAGGCCGATTACATATGGTCAGAAATCTAGAAGGCAGCAGGGACTGTCTTGGAGTCTGCCAGAGGAAGGGAAAATAGGCTAGAGGAGAGGAGCAAATAGGAGGACCGGAGTATAGAGGGGCAGAATTGTGGTGACATAAGTTCAAATACTACTGTGTAGCATATGACTGTCTGGAAAACTCATAAAACCTACACACATTTCAAGGTACAAGTGGTCTTTAGATTCTAGCCCATTCAGCATTTTTCAATAACATTAGTACGATAAATTATAAGAAATATCAAATTGTAAAAGGAAACAACTATCTTTCTACTTACCCAAAAAGTATGATACCAAAAACTAGAGCTCCATGGATTTATGGTCTTAGAATCCAAGAAATTCTATACCTATAAGTTATGATAGTAATTTTTAAAGTCAAGGAAAGTGGTGGCTAAGGATTCTAAATAACCACCTTTTAGTTCAGTTCTGCTATAGATATCTACCTTGATGGGGCACAAGGTCAACTCACACTGATAGCATGGCTTAATGATTTAATATTAATAATAAATCAAATTGATAGACTTATAAGTAATGCATCAAGACTGGATTAAAACTAAATCTTGACAGATTCACTAAGATTTCATAGTAGTTTCAATGTAAACATTTGTGATAAAAATACGGTTGCTGTGGGAAAACGCTTTTGTACAATGTAAAAGTTTGCAGCTCATATTGGTTTAATAAAACTCTGATTGACCAGTAGCCAGGCAGGAAGTGTAGGCAGGGAAATCAGACTAGGAGAATTCTGGGAAGAGGAAAGTTAGAGAAACAGTCACCAGCCAGGAACAGAAGAAGCAAGATGAGAATGCTGAACAGAGCAAAGGAACTAAGCCATGTGGCTAAACATACTTAAGAATTATGGGTTAATTTAGGTGTAAGAGCTAGATAGTAATATGCTTGAGCTACTGGCCCAACAGTTACTATAATATTAAGGCTCTGAGTCAATTACTTGGGAAGCAGATGCTGGGTATTTGAGAGTTTTTGGCAGGACAGAAACTTCCAGTTACCAATAGTGCCCAACATGGAGAGCCAGATATTGCATGAATTCTAATTGTTATTATAATGAAAACCTGGAGCCAGATGTTGGGGGAATGATCAGAGAAACAGAGAAACAAATAAGTAAGCCACAACCACTTCTCACCTAGCCGTTTCTCACAAATCCTCAGACTGCATGCCTCTGAGTTCCCAGCCAAAAGGGAAGGGAGCAGCAAGAGAAGGGCTGAATTCCTGCCTCCTCCTGCCTTATCTTTCTTTCTCTGCCCAGCTATATCACTTTCCTAGTGCTAGGATTAAAGGTGTATGTGTTTCCCAAGTACTGGGAACATAGGCATAGGATCCCAAGTGCTGGAATTAAAAGTGTGTGCCACCACCACCCTGGCTCTGGTTGGCCTTGAACTCACAGAGTCTAGATGGACCTCTGCCTCCTGAACACTGGAATTAAAGGTGTAGGTCACTATTCCCTGACCTCTATGGCTAACTCTGTGGATGACTCTGTCCTCTGATTTTTCAGGCAAGCTTTATTAGATATACAATAGATTACCACATACAGCACTAGATAAAAAGATACTGCAAGGAATGCTAGCCATAAGGAACCTTGTCCCAATCATGTAGGAGAATGTTCATGTAAAAATGGCATGTTATTATATGTAAAATAACATTAACCTTTTTTATTAGTGTTGTTGATTTAGTTGTAGTTCCTTTTGCATTCCTGCTCTCCTATTTCATACTTTTTGGCATTAAGTTATATGAAACATAATTGTATGAACTAGAGCATTGTCCCTTGCACTGCAGAGTTCAGAGTAGAGGACAGGTATGCCAGTTACTGGTTTGGCTGAGAGACTGCCTGTCAACAGACACCTCAGTTAGCAGTTAGTCTCCACCTTCTGTACTCCTGCGTTCCTGTGGAGGCTGTATCTCCTGGGCTATCCATTGCAGACTGTTGGGTTTTCTGTGTACCCTCAAAGGGTAGAAGCAGCTGGAAGACACTCTGCTTTGTCCCTCCAGGTGGCCCTCTGCTTTATGAAAACATCACCTTCGTCTTCAACTCCGAACAGCTGAATGGGACTCAGCGGGTTCTCCTAGATAACGTCCTGTCGGAAGAGCAGTGCCGGGAGCTGCACAGCGTGGCCAGTGTGAGTACTGGACAAGGGGAGCCTTCAATGCTAGCCTAGCTTGAGTCTGGAGGCAATGTCAAAAATGAGCAAAGGTCCTTTGCTAGTCTGTCCTCGGCCTCCAGGGCAGTGCCCTAGAGGAGGGCAAGTTCTTTCCCAGAGTTTCCTGATCCTGGAGAGCAGCATTAGGGAGATAGAATTTCACCTACAGAGGTGGAAGACAGAAACCGTGAACCTACAAGCACATGGTATTTATTATTACTTTCAGTTAGTACAGAGATGGCCAATCTGCATTCTCTTCATGAAACCTAGAAGCTGCTTGTCTCAGCTTTTGGGTTGGAATGATCTGAAACTCCCACTGGCTTAATACTTAGGACAGTAGTCATCAAGCATGTACCCTTTCTACCATAGAAGTTGCTGGAGAAATTTCTGTATTTTAACTATTGATTAGCCAACATATAAATCATTTTTATTAAATGTCTATTTTTAAAGTAGTATTATAATCAAGATAAAAAAAATACCCCTATTAGTTAAAATTGATTATACCTGAAACCTGGGGCTCAAGTGTTGGTCTGCCTCCTCAGGAAGCCCTGGTGGATTATTACTTGTCACTGACAGAATATTTTAATGCATTTTGTCCTCAGGGAATCATGCTGCTTGGTGATGGATACCGAGGGAAAACGTCACCCCATACACCCAATGAAAAGTTTGAAGGAGCAACGGTCCTGAAAGCACTTAGAGTAAACCCTTTGCTTCCCTGGGGTTGGGTTCCCAGAAGATGGCAGGGGCCTCTGTGAAGGGCAGAGTCAGAAAGAGGAGTTCAGAAGGGAGTGAGCAGGAAATGGACACCGGCTGGTGGTTTTGTCCTTAGTTCTGGTTGCTGAGGGGGTCCCGATCAGCACAGACTCTCCCTCTGAACTTCACCCCCAGCCACTGTTTCTGAGGATGAACCCTTCATTGTGACATCCATTACCAAGCTCCCTGCTCCCTAAATCTTCATCTCACCAAAAACCATGCAATCACTGTCCTCAAGTAGCTCATGATCCCCAAATCAGTAATTCTTCTTAAAAAGTATCATTAGGGGAGAATAAAGGATATATCATAGGAGAATGGAGAGAGAGCAGTTAGCTTTTACTTTCCCTCTACCATTAGGAAGAGCTGTGTCAGTGACTCACTGTTCTGTCTGAATGAACCTGCAAGCACATGGTATTTATTATTCCTTTTAGATAGTACAGAGATGGCCACTGTGCATTCTCCTCATGAAACCTGGTGGCTGCTGGTCTACACTGTGGTCTCTAATGTCATTGGTGTTTTGTTTTCTCAGTTTGGTTATGAAGGCCGAGTTCCACTGAAGAGCGCACGCCTGTTCTATGACATCAGTGAAAAGGCTCGGAAGATTGTGGAATCCTATTTCATGCTGAACTCAACCCTGTATTTTTCCTATACACACATGGTCTGCAGAACAGCCTTGTCTGGTATGTTTGCAGAGCCTGAGCTTGTCCCCTCCCTCCCAGAACACCACTGGAAAGAAACAGTGCACAGCAAAACTCTGCTATGTTCTAGAGTGAGAATTTATGAGAATGCCACATAGCTGACTGAAACAACAGGTTACTCTTTTTTTCTTTGACTCCCAAAGATCTTAAGACCCTGATTCTTTACATTTTCTGTCTTCAAATCCATTTCTCATAATTGCTGCAATGCACAGGAAAATATGTTTCTCTGCCCTGTGTTTCAGGGATCCAGGAAACTATTCCACAAGTGCAGAGTGGAGGTGTAGGCAATAAGCAGCTCACTGAAGAGTATCCTGAGAGGCAGACACTCTTCACGCCTGCTTATTGTCTGTTTGCTTTGTTTTCTCTTCCATTCACCTGAATAGGGGGTGGAGAGAAATATATGACATCAGAGCCCTTTATACTTGTGGAGAGTGAGTCACAACCTTTGGTTTCCTTCTTCATTTCCTCCCCGGGAACGATTACTCCACATGAAACTCAACCTATAAAATACATGAGATTCACCCACATATATGCATTCCATTTTTATACCTGGAAAGGTAGGCGTCCTGCACCGAGTCTCGTCTCTCCACCTCTGCAAAGAATGAAGAAGACTGTTAATATGTACTTTTAGCTGTTGTATGTTGCAAAGCTTCTGCTCATTTCTTGTTTTGCTCTCATTTTTGTTTTTTTTTTCTTCTGGCAGGGCAACAGGATAGAAGAAATGACCTCAGTCACCCCATTCATGCCGACAACTGCCTGTTGGATCCGGAAGCCAATGAATGCTGGAAGGAGCCTCCTGCTTATACTTTCCGGGACTATAGGTAGCTGTTGCATTGATTTAACTCTGTGAAGCTGTGTTACTGCGCCTAACACGTGGATGTTGATAAAGAGCTCAATGGCAAATAGCAAAGCATAAGAAAGGATAGGTGGAACTAGTCATCAGGAGAATAAATGGAAGGAGAAATCTGGGAGGAAAAAAGGAGAAGCAAGAGAAGGAGCCAGGGAAGGAGGAGGAAGACACTAGGGACTAGCCACCCAGCTACACAACCAGCAATGGAATAAGGAAGATTTATAGAACTAGAAAAGGTAAAAGTCCAGAGGCAAAAGGTAGGTAGGATGATTTAAGAAAAGCTGGGAAGAAACAAGCCAAGCTAAGGCCAGGCATTTATAAGGAAGAATAAGCTTCTGTGTATGATTTGAGAGTTGGGTGGCAAGCCCCCTAAAAAGTGCAAAAAGAACAGTAATGGGTAGGGCTGCTCCTAATAAAGCTTCTATGAAAAGCAGGAAGCTGCTCCATTTGCTTCTACCTTGTTCATCTCTGCGAAGGAGAGATTCTAGGAGTCACCTGAAACGGCAGTCATGGCCAGGAACAAGCCTTCTCATTTTCATCTTAAGTTTCATGCACAGATTGCCTCCTTTGAAGTAGACAACTTGCCTTATAAATCAATGTGTTTCCCTAAGGCATATCCTTTGTATTGGTTTCCCACTCTGACAGCACAAGGCTATGGTCTCCCAGCATATGTAGCACTTTATCACATAAAAGTACGTTATTCACATTCTCCAAGAACTATGTCTGCATTTTTCCATTAAAAAAATAGAAACTCAAAAGGGAATACTGCTGTATAGTATGAGAGAGATATGTTAGTACATTACGAAAAAATATCCTAGCATTCAGCAATATATCTTAGTATGTAGTCACTATGTATATTAATAACATGTCAGTTGTTATTATATTGCATTTTATTCAAAACATTTAGAGAGAAGTCCCTATCTACATAGCCAGACTCAGTCACGAGAAATTCAATACCAAGCAAAAGAAAGAAAAACCCATATTTCGGGGTTACTTTTCTATGTGGGAAGAAGACCATCATAAGCAGTGTGGATGAGCTTAGAGGGCTATATGAAATAAAGGCTGATTGGGTATTTACAATGTAAAGTGAGCTTTGAAATGGGCTAAAACTATATATAAATGGAATCAATAGGCATTAGGAATATAAGCCAGGCTTTCCTTAAGCTTAATTTCAAAGGTTTGGGGGGTAGTGTCAAAGGCAACTTACCATTTAGGCTGGTCCATTCTCCAGTATTTTCAGTGATGCTGTTGAGGACTGTACTGTCATTTGAATGGATCCCCCTTTCCTTATAGTGCGCTCCTGTATATGAATGATGACTTTGAAGGAGGAGAATTCATCTTCACTAAAATGGATGCTAAAACTGTGACTGTAAGTAAGCTGCTCCCTAAGAAGTTATTTCAGATGTTTACTTCAATTACCATCTACCCAACATCTTGCAGGTTTCTGACTTTGAAATACTCAAAAATTCAAGAAATAAAAAGGATCCCAGTAATTTATAGATAGATAGTCCATTTTAAAGAAGGTTAAATTGAAAAAGAGGGACCTTAAAGGATTTGATCACAATCATAGATAACATTAGACTTGGGAGCAAAGCCTAGAGCAGCGGTTTTCAACCCTCCTAACACAGTGATCCTTATGTACAGTTCCTCATGTTGTGCTAGAACTCACCTAATAAAATTATATTCTTGTTACCTCATAACTCTAATTTTTCTACTGATATGAATCATAATGTAATATCTATTTATGACCTCCAAAGGGGTTGTGCTCCACAGGTTGAGAGTCACTGGCTTAGGCTCTGGGCCTCTGTCAAGCACTCTGTTGGGAACCTTCAAACGTCAGCTCCTAAGTCATTCAGGTTTAGGACAAATCATTGGCTTCAAGTAGCCAGTGTGTTTAGATTGAGTGTGAACTCGCAACCATGTGTGCATACAAATTGGCATATACAATTAAGTGTAAACCACAAAAATTTACCTCCAAATAGATATTTATACTTACAGATATTTAAATTATAAGTCACAGCCAAGTATTTTATTCACAAGCAAGCCAATGCCTTCGGAAACCAACCTCCTTAGCACTTAGATACAATATAGTAAGACTCTCTTGAACTTTAGGCCAAAAATCTAATACAATATAAGAACATTAAACCTCAAATGAAGAACTTTTGAATTATAAATTGATTATGAGGTATTTTTCTTCCTGAAATATCTAAGTCGGGACACCTGCATAATGAACTTCAAACTGTTTGAATTACATAAGCAATTTATAATTCTTCTCATGTTTTGTGCATTCAATCTTAACTTGTACATTTTTTTTTCAATAGTGAAACATACACAGTCATTCAGGATACATTGTATATTCCAAGCTATATATTATTGGCTTAAAAGGATTATTATGAGGATTGTGGGGAAAGTACATAGAAAATGAGTTATAATTTAAAATTCTTCATTAAATTGAATACAGTGATGCATGTTTAAACAGACATGTCTCACCTTTTGTTTGAAAAGAAAAAGAAATTCTTAAGTGGTTTGAGATTTTTCTACCCTGGAGAAAAAAATAAACTACTATGAATGATCTTGACTGGAGTTTAAATACCTCTAAGGAGTCTCAATTTTAGAAGAGTGATGTGTAGAAAAACATTATTTCCAAGCTTTGAAAACATGGAAAGTGAAGAAGCGAATTCTCAAGTAGTTAGAAAGAAAAAAATATTAAATGAGTATTCTTTTGCTTCTACTCCATCTAGTGGCCATATTTGGAAGTGCCCAAAGATTGCTGGAATGGGCTGGCTGAGTGTTGGTGTTCTGCTGCTTCTATGTGTGAAAGTGGAGATATTCTCATTTCACAGTCCTACAGCTCTAATTACTGTGGCATCCCACAATACCTAGGGCCTACTTCCCACCAAAAATTGAATGAAAAATGTTAAGCTTTTAGTGGAAAAGCTCAATAGCACTTCATGTTTATTCATATTATAGAGTTTTTAGAGCTTTTGTTGATAAATAAAATGATCAAGTAGGAATTCTTAAAATTGAGAATTTCTCATTTCCCCTTTTTTCTGTGACACACTTATTCCAGTCTCAGGGAAAATGTCAGGTTTCCTTTCTCCTTCCCACATTGGACACTGAAGGATACAAGTTAGGTTGCCAGCACCTATTGTATGGATTCTATTTAGTAATAATAAAAACCAGAGTCAGATTTTTGGGGGAAATTGAAAGATGAAAGAGTGAGAGAACAAACCCCAGTCAGTTCTCACCCAGCCAACTCCTCAAGCCAAATAGGGTAGGTTCTCTTTCCACAAATCCAGTCCTCAGACTGACTGGGTGCACAGGGAAGAACTTCTGCCTTCTCCTTTTCTTTCTTCCCCTGCCCAGCGACTTTAATTCCTGGATAAACTTTCCTTAGTACTAGGATTAAAGGTGGGTGCTACCACTGCCTGGCTGTGTTTGGCCTTGAACTCACAAAGATCCAAAGGATCTCTAACTCCAGAGTGATAGAATTAAAGGTGTGGGTCACCACTCCCTCACCTTTATGGCTTGGCTCTGTTCTCTGATATTCAAGACTATTTTATTAAATGTGCAATATATCACCACCACCACCCATACCAGATAGCTTACAACTGCCTCTAACGGCAGCTTCAGGGGACCCTTGTCCTTTTCTTGCCTCCAGGGACATCTGCATATATGTGCATGACACCCCCACCCCACCCTCATCCCCCGGGCACCAAACACACACATACACAGACACTAACACAGGATTTCTTAATTTTGTTTTTTCTTACTTTTGGCTTCCTGCACAGTCACAGGACCAGAGTAAATCTATGTAGCATCCAAGAACTTTAGAAAAAAAAATTTAAACATGTTTTTAAAAAGTTAGAAAGAGTCTCCTAGCTGCAGAATGTAGTTGCCTTCCTTTACACACAATGGCCAGGCTGCTGCTGTGCAAATGTCCAAGCTCAGTGGGATGAATAAGCTTTCACTATTTCGTAAAGGATACAAACTGGTCTCTCCTACTACAATGCCTTTTAAGACACAAGACCATGGCCTTTAACACAGCTTCTAACCGCATCTACGCACTCAGCCTAAAGCTGAGCCTCAGCCTTGATGCTGCACCGCAGCCCATGCTCTCAGCAGTGTGTTTCCTCTCACTATATGGCCCTGCCAACAAGTCAGTGAACAGCTCAGCAGTGTGAAGGCTTTGGATTATTGTGTCAGTCTTTTCAAATCCCTGGAGCTATGAATAGGTCACACCAAGGTCTGGTATGTTCTCATCACTGGAGATAGGCACATGATACCTCCTGTCCCCTGGATAGGGATAATATAAAGGAAATGAATTCAAATTTCATGTTATGACAACTATATGAACCATAGCTGCACTGCTAGAGAATTAGAAAGGTGTACAGCTACCTAACTGAGACCTTGGCTGTTAATAACATTTCTCTGGCACCCCTCATATTCTGATTTCCTCCTAATTTCATAGATACTAAAAGGCACACCCACCTCAGGCACCAATGAATTAATAGTTTCAAAAGCTGCAACAGTGCACTGAAATGGAAAGTCTGTGTTCTCAAATGACTAGTTATTACCAGAGCACATACCATGGGACTCCTATGTGCATGTGATGTGCCACACGTGCTGCCTAAGTGGTTTTATTATATAAGGCAAATTATTGTGAAACTGTATTTTACAAATAAAAAATGCAAACAATCTACTTTTCAACACTAAGATCCCATCATTCTTTGCTTCAAAATTTAACTCAAAAAAGTAATCGCACAGAAGGACTGCGGTATCAGAAGTGAAAGTCGATTTTTCTTTTTATTGTCAGGCCTCTATCAAACCAAAGTGCGGGCGAATGATCAGCTTCTCGTCTGGCGGAGAGAACCCTCATGGGGTGAAGGCGGTTACCAAAGGGCAGCGCTGTGCTGTAGCACTATGGTTCACCCTAGACCCTCTTTACAGAGAATTGGTGAGTTCACAGGGCCCCAAAGCTGCTCTCCTCTCTCGACTGACTTCTCAGAAAAGTCCTTTGCCTTGTTCCTAAGCCTGTAGTGACTTTTCCAGTGAGATACCGGGAGAAGAAAGGCTGTGAAGACAGCTCTTACCCATGAAGACATTTGCAGAAATAGGTCCATTAGTGCACTTGGGCTGTCACAGCAAATACTGAGTACTGAGCTCACTGACACACTCACACACACACACACACAGTACCATTGGCAGCCACGGACTTTCTCCTTGTCACTAAGAAGGTTAGAAAATCCTCAAAACATCACTGACTAGTTTATTAAGTATGTATGAGGAAGGATAAAGAGACCTGGATGATCATTATCATATGTTACATTATTAAGCTGAATGTTAAAAGAATATTGTATTTGAAGAGGTCCAGTCACTTACTGTGTTCATCTGTCAAGAGGCCAGAAGGTCAGACCAGCAGACAGAGTAGAAGCTGCTGGGAGAACACAGCCAGGCTCCCTTCACTGATAACTTTCAAATCCTCAGCTTGCTTCAGTGACATTGCCAGTTTGCAATCAGAGATCCACCCAAGGTCAAGGGATGGATTGCCGTGGTCACTAAAGATGAACTTGAAGCCACAGCAAAAGTCTACCTATAATCCATTCAAGTTCTACTCAAGACCTACGTGCAGATGGAGAGATGAAATTCGGCATTTTCTTTCTTAAGATGTTTCTTTTGTTGTTGTTGAGACAGGATCTCTCAAGGCAGAACTGGCTGTACTTTAACTTACATTGTAGAATAGGCTGGCTTTGAACTCACAGAGATCCTCCTGCCTCTGCTTCCCAAGTGCTGGAATTAAAGGTGTGCACTACACCCAGTTAAAGATTAATTTCATTTTTGGTTATGTGTATATGTATGAGTATGTGTTTGTGTGAGTGCAGGTGAGGTTCTAATGAGCACACTTAACTGTCTGGAGGACAAGAAGACTAAACTCAATTCCTCTCAAGATCCCTCAGCATCTTAACCAGACTCATCTCCCGGCCTCTGAAATTCTAGTCCTAAAATGATGCTGCATTTTCCCCCTTTAAATTTGTAAACTAAATCTAGATGCTGCAGCAGCAGCAGTTTAGAAATGGCCCCTCTTTTTATAATCAGAAACCGCCTATTCTTTCTTTGCTCACACTCTCGAAGCACTTTCTTCCCTCCCTAGAGAGGGCTTTCCGGTGAATAGGAGAACCCCGGACTACAAGGAGCAGGGAGGTCCGCAGCTAGGGAAGGGGCACACAGCAGAGCATCTCAGCAGGGCAGTAAGGACAGCTTGCATTATATCAGACACAAAGATACGATATCCTGGCACAGAGAGGAAAGGATGGTGCTGGTGGAGAGAACCAAGCAGAGCTCAGATAACTTCTAGGGGTGCTCAGCAGCCTCCTCCACCTGTAGTTTCTCTTTCCTTGAACTTTCAGTCTACAAAAATGCCAGCACCATTCCACCATCATAAGGTCCTGACAGCAAAATATGGAACAATCAGCCCACAGTTTTTTCTTTGTATGTTTTTTTTATTATGAATAAAGTCTCATTTTTTATCCTTGTATTCCCTTGTTCAAACTCCCTTCTCCCTCCCGCCCCTCCCAATCACTCTCTCCTCTCCTCATCTCTTTATCTCCTCCCCAGCAAGGGCAGGAGGTGCCAAGGTCCCAAGGTGGCTTAGTTCAGCATCCACTCCAGGCAAATCCACTTTCCTAACCCCAACATCAAGACTGCAGCCCACAGTTTTTAATACTAATTTGGTATCATTTTATTTTCATCACACCTTCACAATGCATTGTAGCATTTTATAAAAATAATTAATGTGAACCGTGTTCTTTGCTCCTTCCTACTAGGTGTACTTCAACACCAGCATTCAAGCCTTTTGAAAAAAAAAAAATACTAAGAAACTTCTTCACTCCATAGGCTTTTGTGACATCTAGTGGTCGCTGTGGAAAATGACAAGAGCCTCAGCATTGCTAATAGAAAATTTTCTCCTGTACCTTGATTCCCAGGAATCAAGAGAGTCTGTAAGATCACTAATGCCTAATTCCTACCTTCAGATGTTCAGATCTAATTATATAGGGTGCTATATTAGTACCAGGTGTTTAAAACTCTCAGCTAGTTCTAATATGTAACAAAGTTTGTGAATCTCTACTTTAAACCCTGCCTTAGACTGGATCTTTGTTCAAGAAAGCCTATCCAAGAACAGTAACAGATTGTGTGTGTGTGTGTGTGTGTGTGTGTGTGTGTGTGTGTGTGTGTGTGTATGTGTGTAGAACTGAATGGGTAGTGCCTTCAATCCCAACACTCCTGAGGCAGAGGTAGGCAGATCTCTGACTTCAAGGCCAACCAGATTTACAGAATGATTTCTAGGAAAGCCAGGGCTACACAGAGAAATCCTGTCTCAAAAAACAAATAATAAGATTTAAAATATAAATATATATAATAAATATAAAAATACTGATTTTCAAGAAGTTCCAGTCATATATACACATAAAATGTTAGATGCCCTGTGACATCTGTCCCAAAACTTGAGTCTTTTTCTGTTTAAGAGAAGCATATGCTGATCATTTCTTGTGGCCATCAAATGGGAAAGCTTTACATGTGTGCTGGCTTCCTAGGCACTGTGTTTTCAGACGTAACTATGTAGTTTTCTATCATCTTGTGTGTTTGCCTCTTCGAGTTGGCCTTGTGTGGCATCTTTATTAACTCTACACTCCTGGATGTAAAGAACTTCATTTTTAAAGTAGAATATAGTCATTCCTATGATTCAGTGTGATGGAAGCTGGATTAGAAACTGCCATTGGGGAATAGAAACTGGATGGGGCATAATCCCTTCTTCCATGGAGTTTTAAATCAAATCAGAGAGATGATAACAGAAACTCAAGTTACTAAAACACTAGGCAAGTTGTGGAAGAATTGTCTGTAGCAAATAATGACTGAGGAACATACAGAATCAGTTAGGGAAGGTTTGATTTGGGAAGCAGTGTTAGAAATAAGCTTAAAAGATAGGTTTCCTGAGGAGATACACTTTAGGCCTTTATCCACATAAATAGTTCTATATGATGATGGAGCCCTTAACAAGAGGTTGTAGCACCTGAAATATATCAGTGATCAAGAAGATAAGATCCTCAACTCTCCCGGACCTACATTCTAAAAGAAGAAACAAGATAAGAAATAAGCAAAAGAAAAATAAATAAACAAAAAGGAAATGATCGGGAGATTCTTTTTCAACAGCATTGTAAAAGTATGTTTCTGGCCTGGACTAGCCCCAAAATCTGGACCAACAGTCCCAAAGTTCCAAAGAAACACACAGAAGTTTATATTAATTTTATGCTGATTGACCTATGGCTCAGACATATAACTTGCTAACTCTTTAGTCTTAAACTAACTCCTGATTCTTATCTTGTTTAGCATGCAGCTCAGTACCTTTTGTCAGGGCAGCATGGTTGTCTTTATTCCTCTTTGTCTGCTGGTGTCCCCCCTGGCATCTCACTGGCATCTTTTAGTATCTCTGCTTGCTTCTCTCATGGTGTCTCTCCTTTGTTCTTCCTGATTCCAGAGTTTTCTTAGTCTGGTAGCCCCACCCACACTTTCTGTCTGCCAAACAGCTTTTTATTAAACCACTAAAGGGACAGATATCCACAATGTACCAGAGCATAGCCCCACTACAAGCAGGAAGTGAAATGTAGAAAATAGTGTAAAATAACTAGCTTAACAGTAGATGGTAGACAAATTATGAGGTGTCTCCAAACATGTGACCTGCAACCCAAGTGGCAGAAAGAAAAGGAACAATTGGGGGGAGGGGGGAGGGGGGAGAAGTGTTCCAGGAAGGGGACCACTTCCAAAAGACCAGAGATAAGAAGAGACCTGGAGAAGTATTAGTCCTCAAGAAACAAAAATGAGGACAGAAACATGACAGAGAAAAGCCAGGGCCAAAAGATATTTCGAGTATAGGAGACTAGGGCCAGGCTTTCCAGGCAAATGGTGAGCCACGGAAGTCTTCTGTGAGAACTCTGAGTCTTGTAGAAGGGCATGGCAGGTCTGAGGGGAGAAAATGGCAAACTCAGACTAAACCATGGGTGGAGCAGGAGATGGTGGTGGGAGTGGGAGTCTGAAAGGATAGAAAGCCGATCATGGAATAAGGCTTCATTAGGAGATATAGCTCAAACGGTAACTCCTAGGACATGGGGATGCGTTGTAGAATGTGCCAGTTTGGATGAAGCAGGCTTTTCCCTGCCTGTGCACAGATGGCTGGCTGGAAGTGTTGGGGAAGCATCTGCTGCCAGGCCTGGTTATTATGCCTATACTAGAAATATGTCAATTGTCTTTTTGCAGGAGCGGATAAAGGCTGATGAAGTGATTGCCATCCTGGATCAAGAACAGCACAGGAAACATGAACTGAATATTAACCCCAAAGATGAGCTATAAAAAACAAGAGAGTGTTCTATCAAATATTTATTTAAATTGTTAATCTTATAAGAACCTTTTTATTTTTGTACAGAGCCATGGTATAAATTAACAGGATACTATGAGTTGCTGGATTCCCCTTCTGTTCCTAAGTCTGCTCCCTTTGCCTTTCTCATGGCCTTGGTGTTCTTCTGTTTATCATTTAGAACCCAGTCACACCTCCAAACACATACCACACACACACACACACACACACACACACACTCACACATTGCATGTCACACAGCCACACACTACAGAAACACACATATGCCACTCACACACTACATAATCTCCCAAACTCTCTCTCCCTCTCTTTCTCTGTCTCTCTCTGCCTGTCTCTCTGTCTCTCTCGCACACACACAGACACACACACACACACACTACACACATACAAAATTATTTGTTGCACGTACAGACTCCTAGCACGATAGGCTGGTTCTCAGCAACCCCACAGCTAGAATGCTCCCCAGGTCTAAAGTTAGGATGTGAATTGATCTCAGGCCTCCAGCTTGCTGCTTTTTCCTGTGGCCTCTAATGGTGCTGATGGCTGAGAACAGAGTCTTCACAGCAAGCCTGACAAGTCTGAACAGCCCTTGGCACAGTCTGCATGGCCCCAAGAAAAACAAGCAGTAGAATCTTTCAGACTTGAAGAAACCACCCCTAGGCTAAGGACTGTGACACAGGGCCCATTGCCAGGGCCTTTGCGAACTGTGAGGACTGGTATTTTCAACTGAAATTTTGATTCCCCTCCAAATGCTCTGTAAGGGGTAACCTCAGCCTACGAATCATTCTTAAACAGTTACACAGATGTTCCAGCAGCACAGGTTCACCTGGAGATGATGGAGGAACATTTTAATCCCCCTGCTTCATGCTCTATTGCTCCACTGCTGGAGACGGGCTACTGTTGCTGGTGAAAAAGTAGAAGCCCTTCTCACAGGCTGCTCCCTGTCTGCCTCTATTAGACGGCCTCTTTCCAGGACTGCTGTCAGCTTACAGAGGCATGTGGCATCTGAGTTGTTTAATAAAGGGAACCTCTTACAGCATTTGTCTTCTCATAGATGTTCACTTTATCTTCTGATGATGGTTTGTAACTATTCGGGACAACCCAGGAGCAATGGCAATTTTTCTAGCAAACAGTTGGCTGCAAGAAAGTAGGGCACTTACTTTAGAAGGAATAGAATTGGCTAGCAAGCTAGAGTGTTAATCCAGAGACCTTGAAGACTTGGGGCTCACCGCAAAGGTGGTGTTTGGCTTTAGGTCTCAATCTAGTCTCTGGGAGCCGGTGGCATGTCTAGCCAATGGGAGACCACACCTACTAGAGCAATGAACACTAATAAAGGTGAGTTGACTTTCTGTAGCTTCTGAACTGGTTAGTGCCAAGGACACCTGTTCTCTAAAACTGAGAAATTCAGCTGCAGGGCTGTGTGAGGGGCTGTCAGTCCATCCACCACACCAGAATCCTGGTGGCATCTCTGCTGTGAAGAACACAACAAGCACGTGAGACCTAGAGCCACTCCCTCCTCTTTCTGGGCTCCAGTTTTTTTTTTTTTTTTTTTTATTCTGAAAACAGTGTAATTTATTGCAATTCTTTCCAAAATCCTATGCCTTGTTCAATTTACAAACCAATAATAGTAAGACTAATTTTAGAAATACTAACAAATGCGGACAAACATTTCTGCTAACATCTGAGAGTTACAAATGAGGCCACTACAGGTATATGCAATTATGAACCTTTACACCTAGCTTTAGGATAACAGTTTGTGAGATGTAAAGAAGCTGATTATTATTTGTTTGCTCTCCACAGCAAAGCACTTGCTGGCACTCAGACTCAATGATAGGCAGATCTGGACAAGGATCTAATTTCTGTTTTCTGGTAACAAGACATCAACAAAAAAAAAAAAAAAAATCAGGACTTGGCTCCTCGCAGTTCTTGTTTCCTGGGTGCGCTGATGGCCAGGAAGAAGCAGCAGCTTCAGCATGGGGTGTGCCATTCAGCCTGTAGAAAGTGAACAAAGGTAGATGCCGCTGTTGTGGGAGATCTCATCTTGCCACACTGACAGCAGGTTGTTCCCGTTCTGCTGGTTGGCCCTGTTGCTTTCCACCTGGAACACAGAGGCTATGCTAAAGCATTTACCTTTTTCATCTGCTCCACATCAAACTGTGCATAATTTCATTCAAATATTTAAGGAGTGCCATCAGATGACTTAAGACAACCAAACTCAGAAATTAGAATCAATATGTTACATAGTCTTGTTTGCAAAGGAGTGGAAAATCCCATTCAAAGTTTTTGTTATTTTGAGAGTTGAAAGAAGCCATAAAAATTACAATTTAGTGAGGCTTAGCTATGATCCTGTGATGACTGAATTATACCAGACAGTGCCAGACTAAAGCCAGAAGCTGTTAGAATGGAGAATGAAGGAATGCCTCACACATGGGGGCTGGAATCCAGGCACAGGTCTTCTTCTATCTAGAGAACTGGTACCCCTTTCTCTTTGGCCAAATACAGGAATTGCTCATTCATCCTGAGCTCTGCAGGTCTGAGTTCTTCCACCAGGGGCATCACTTATGGTTTTTACAGCTAGAGTCTGTGCTCAAAGCAATCTAAACAACCAAGGAGTTTAAAGGACCCTTTGTCCCTTCCTTTGTGAAACTTCTAAACTTCCCAAGGCTTTTGTTTTTCATCAGGCTATCACATTAAATGGTTCTGACACCAAATATGCTCATGCCTGAGAAATCCGGAGTTTTTCTAAGTTTGGGATATGATGCCCAGTTAGCAGATGAAGAGCAAGGTAAGCAGGGAGCACAGTGTAGTGACTACTTGTAGGCAGTGTCTTGACTCAGAGCATGAGGCCTGAGGGAGAAGCAGGATCTTTCCAGAGAAAACAGAAGCAACATCGGAGCTGCCACTCCCTCTGTTATCTCCCCAGGCCTAGCTAACAGGCTGACAGAGACAAAGGTTCGATTTTACAGAATCAAAAAAACTCCCCTCTTTTCCTGCTAATAGCTATGTGACAACATGCTTCTCCTTCTGTTCCTGAGCTACATTGGACACAAGTCCCTAATTCAACCTGATTCCAGACATATCGAGTGCCCAGCAAAGTTCATGAGAGGCATGAAGATGATGGCTGGGTGTCTTTTATTCTGTCTGTCAAAGTCAGTCTAATCTTCAACTTAAATCTAGAAGAGACTGACACAGGACAGTGCTATCTGGGATGTGAAGGGCCTTCGGCGCAGCATGCCTTTCAGCTACAAGGAACTCTTCATTTTCCTGGCTTTTCATCACTAGCACGTAAGTAACATTTCTTTGGCACTCACTCAGCTGAAGAGAAGCCACGGAATGACTCAGTTCCATTTAATAATATATACCTATGAATTTTAATTGAAGTACAAATGCTGAATTATTTCACATAAGACAGCCACAGGGAACAACACCCTCACTGACGTCAAGTGGGGAGTAACAAGGCCACCTCAGCAGCAGCTCATGCCAGAGCATCAAGCATTCTGAGGAGGCTGACAGCATTTCGACTGAAAAGTGCAAAAAAAGGTGAAACTGCTCTCACATCCTGAGATCCTGGCGGCAAACAGGAGGCATCTGGCAAAAATTCCAAACCACAAGGCCGTGGTTCTTCTCTGCCCTCTGTCAAGAAGCCTATGGTGTGAAGTGACCTCCTGACATGGTCCCAGCAACCCACCTGCAAGTCTTATGCTCCTGGATAATTTGATGTTTTCAGTCCAAGACACAGGGCCTGTTTTGTTTTGTTACCTGGCTGATATCTTCAGGCACATCGAGACAAGTCACATCAACCACCTTTGAGCTGACGGTGGGGCTGGCGCTGGGAGTCCCTGTTACCTTCCCTCCCTGAAAAAGACGTTGCCTTCTGTGCCCTTCACTGCCCTTTCCTCTGAGACCAGACAGTGAGAAGCATGGAACAATCTGATCATTGACCCTGGTCTTCTGTACAATGATGACAAAGACCATGTGAAATGTGCAAATTGGTGAATCATCTCTGGCTTCAGAACTCTTATTAAGAAGCCATAACACAATAGCTGAAGAATTATATTCCTACTCTTGGTTGGGGAGGGAGGGTATAATTGACCTTTTATTCACTCTAAAATATACATTTCCTGGTCACAATTTATGTACTTCCTGAGGAAGGAAAATAAAACATGTCCTGCTTTTCTTTCCTACATAAGGCAGTAACAGAGAGCGTCGAGGAGAAAGGTTGGGGACCATTCCTGCTAACTGCCCTTCTCATTTGCGCTCTCATATTCTGTCCTTAATAAATAAGAACGAGCAATGATTTCATCTGAGCCTCCATTTCAACCTCAAGCTGGATGCTAGTCATATTTATATGTGGAATCTCTTGCCTAGGTCCTCTTCTCTTACTTTGGTGATGCTTCCCCTCTCAATGGCATATCTCTGGTATAGGTTGTAGAAGTCCTATAGACTTCAGTTAGAGCCTCCTTTATTTCAGGTTCCTGTTTTTACCTTTGAGTTGCTTTGGTGATGGGTGGGGTAGAAGAACTGCTGGCCATGTCTCATCTCTTTCCGCTCACTAACCATATGTCCCATTGTTTCAAAGACATAATCACAGTTGGCATTTATAAAGTATTTTATGTTCTTGGAGCACTTGGCATTCATATATAAGTATATAATTATGAGAGTCATAGAATGTGATCTTTATTCTGTAAATAGGGGGAAAGGGGCAATCTCTTTGGGAAGATGGTAAAGCAAATCTCTTATCATCGATGAGTTCATTTCTCAGATGGCTTTGAGTGGCTAAGCAAGAGGCCAGGCAAGATATTCAGAGTGAATAGAGGGACTCAAAGTAAAGGGAAGAAAAATTGATGTAAATGAACTGGCAATATAAAGTAAATATTATAGTGCAAGGGTTATGCTCGACGTAGGAAGGAGAGGTCAGATGAATTCAGAGAAGGGAGTGGTTGGGATGGTGAAAGGTTTACAGTTGAACTGGTTGCTGAGTGCTGGTACTGCTGTGTATGAGCAGATGTTGTGACCCATGAGCTCTCCCTGCACCACTGTCCTGGAGTGAGAAGTCCTGAATTCGAACAGTGTAACCTATGGAAGTCTAAAATCCTGAGCCTTTGAGAGCTCACATTGGAGCTGCTGTTAGGGGTAGATGCAAGAGGACATTTACTGCAGATTGCCTTAGGAAAACACTTTAATGAGTGCTGTGAAAATCCAAATAAATACCAGGGAAGGAGGAAGTTTTATTTCACTCCCTGGCAAGGGAGGTATTATTTAAGTGGGTGGAGTAGAGCCCTGGGGGAGCATGCTTCCTACCCAAGAGAGGAGAGAAGCTACTGTCAAAAGTGGCTGAGAGAGGGCCTCATGCAGCCAGAGCTCTCCACCCAAACTGCAGTGATTTCTCTGCCTGGGAACCCACGAAACTCTGGCCCCCTACACCCCAGGGCTGCCTAGCCCCCACAGCCCTTTATACTTTCTTGTCAGAGTAAGAATAAGGAGGACATTCTAGACCCTGAAATATGATGTCTGCAAAGCAGAAAGCTAGGGTTTTTTTACAGAAAATCAGGAAGCCATGTGCTCCTTATAAAGGGACATCTTTTGCAGTGGTACTCAGAGAACACTGTTTCAGAGTCCCTGAGAAACATTAGAAGAAAATTATCTTCAGCCAGAGTTAATGGATCCAATTTGCCTTCTTTAAAACCAAAGGGCCAAACAGTCCATTACACAACTTGTGTCCAATCACACCTTGTTTGTTCTCTCTCCCTGTTTTTGGTCTTTTCACCACTGCAAATGTCTTTGAAGATCTTAGGCAATAATATTCCTTAGATTTAGAAGAAATTACAGATTCCCTGAGGCTCAGAAACTGACTTCAAGGCTTCTGGTCACCAGGACAGTGTTTTGGATTCTCATGATATCCAGTGTTATTTAGCAACATTTACTAAACAGGGACCTGCTTTTCCCTCTGTTTTTAAAGTTCAGAGTCTCCAAATATGTTTTTCTTGTGAGGTAATATGAAGATGAATTAGTTATATATCTTTGAAGTTAATGTTGCTAATTAGATTACAACTGTACTTCCCATCTCTCAATATTCAACATAAACAATGTCGCATCATTTTACACAGTTGGCTTCTGAGTGGTCTGATATACTTTATCTTGCTCTTCTTGTTTACCAAGAGCTACCTTGAAAAGCTTCTTTGACTAGAGAGTGCAGATTCCAGGGAGAATGTTCTGCTTGCCTACTTCCTTTATTAAAGGGTCACTAAGCTTTTCCCAGCATGCAGGTACAATGTGCTATGACTCACATACAAGAGAAAAAATGTGGCATAATTCAATCAATCTGATTTAAAATCAGTTTCCAAGGAAGCACCAAGTGGCCATGTTGCTGTTCTGACAGTTTTGAGTTATTAGGATAAGTTGGAGGCAGGGGAATGACCCAGATTATTTGTCCTTGGGCCTCACCCATGTCTGTACACTCCCACTCCCTTAGAGATCCTGAAGGGATGACACCTCACAAGATGGTGGCCTTCCTGGCTGTGAGCCTCAGTCTGCCTGTACTCTGTCCAAACATGCCTTGGTTTCCTCACAGAGCACTCCCTGCCTACTCTGAACTTCCAGGCCGCAGGGCTGAGCTCAGGGTACAGCTTTTTCCTCCCAGACATTTGGCTTCTGAGCACAGCTTTTTGTCTCTAAGGGTAATAAAAGCACATTAAATGTGTTCCCTGTACCAGGAACTTAGCTTTGAAGCACTTGTGAGCCACTTCAAAGGCTCAGTACCAGGAGGGACTGTGTCCCTGGGACTCTGAGGTGTGCCTACCCACTAGGATATGTTGCTCACTAAAATCTGATTGTCACATATGACTAACTGTCATGTTGAAAACTTTAAACCCATCTGACTTCAGAATCAGCATAGACTGTATCATTATGTCAGGAGTCCTGGAAAATAAAACCTACATTTGCAGAAAAATGGACAAATCAAAGAGAGAGATGTTTGGTCATCTGTGCTCAGAAGAATGCTTTCCGTTGTTGAGCTGAAGCCAGTGTTTGACTCTCTATAGCTAGTGGGCCTGAAACAAGCCCATGATAGAGGGATTGCTATAACAGTGTTCAGTGTTTATGGACCAGCAAAGGAAAGCCAGGGCAAATACTGACTGGAAGTCTTTCCTTTGTACATACCCTCCATATTTTACAATGTATTGAAATCAACTAACGGGCTGGAGAGATGGCTCAGAGATTAAGAGCACTGACTGTTCTTCCAGAGGAATTGAGTTCAATTCCCAGCAACCACATGGTGGCTCATAAACATCTATGATGACATCTGGTACCCTCTTCTGTATACTGCATACATAATAAATAATCAAGAAAAAAAGAAATCAATTAATGAGTGGGAGGAGAACATGAGTTCATACCCAAGTCTCCCTTGGTATCTCTTGCTGCTTCTGACCTGCTCTTAGTAATGGAGTTCTACTCCTCTCTCGGTTTAAAAATATTTGCCTGTGAAGAAAAGACTAGTAATACCTCCCTCATGAGATAGCAGGGGGATTGTTTGAGGTTAAAGATGAAAATGCCCTGGACTTAGTATACAATCTTTAAAAGGCAGTGGGCATTTTATTAACACCAAGCAGCAAGGCACAGCTGATGGCTAGAAGATCCCAGTGGCACTTCAGCAGTTTATTGGAGATATTGTTGACTCTCCATAAAATCTTTAGAAGCTTCAAATCAATTTTCACATAATAACATGCAGAAATAACCTCTAGATGTAATGAACTGGTACAGACACAGGAAAAGAGAAACTCATTACATGAAGTTGAAAGGTATTCTAACTATAAACTAAATGTCTATCACCTGTGTAGAAAGAAGAAACTTGACTTTCCCACAGTCATCTCATAAGATCCTTTGACTCTGTAGATTGATCCAAACATAGCATTTCTACTTTGTTACTGTTCTACTCAGCCCCATGCATCGTGAAAGGCACAGAATTTCTACCCATCTCACCCACTGTTCTCCTATTTGTCTACAACATTCTCTTCCACTGCATAGAAACACAGACTATCCGGTCAGCAGCAGAGGGCACTATTAGCATATCTTGCACTGAGGGGTTAAAAAAGAGATGTCTCTGCTTCCACTTGTTCCTTCTGGCATTCACGTTGTCAAGACTTGATTTAACATTCATTGTGTGTTTTCAATTAGGAAGAATGACAAATAAACATAAGAGGTAGCACTTATAGACCAAGAATGATGGCTGTGCACAAAATAAGATGATACTCTGGTACCTGCTTGAATACAAAGAAGGAATTTGAGAGGCATTTGATTGGGAGGTATTTGAGAACAGGGTTCAGGTAAGCTTGAAGGGGAGAGGGAAACGCAGCAAGGCAGTTAACTTACAGAAGATTTTTAAAAATATAAGCAAAATCAAAGAGTCTTGCATTGTTAAGAATATTACCAACAACATTCTTAGCCACTATTGTGGCTTATAAGGGTAGTGGCTTTCACAGCCATGATGTCATTTGGTCCTCCTTGCAATCCTGTGACTTCAGCTTTGTAGGTATTATATTATCCTGACTAATGAGAAATTGAGCCTCTTGGAAACAAAGTGACTTGCTTAAAGTCACCCAACCCATCACTTGTAGGTTCGGAATCAAACTAGTTTTCCTTTTTGCTAGTGCAGAAGGTAGCCTGAATTGAATCAAAGATTGTTGTGTCACACACAATCTTAGAAATTAGAGTTTGGGATGTTGAATAAATAGAACATGTTTTAGCTATTGTCTGGGTATTGTGGTATTTGCTAAATTAGGATAAAATACTGGGGCTTTAACCACAGAAGGACTCTGAGATTTGGGGAAGCCAGTGATGGATGCTTTTATGCCTTGGTTGTCATACTAGCAAAATTTGCTTCTGTGGTATTGGAGCGGAAAGGCAAGTATGGAGATCCGTTACAGTGATTCCATCTGGGACTGGGGAGCCTAGAATTAGTCTGCCCCAGTGGAATGGAGGTTTCCCATTGTAGTTATCTATGATTGATGGCACATGGGAATCACAGAGCAGACAAACCTCTATTAATACTTGGTTTTAAGTTCTCCATAAGCATCCTGCTCTCCCATCCCGTTTTGTTGCCTGCTTCTGAGCCATGCCTACTGACCCCAACATACATATTTGCCGCTATCAAGTAGTCTAGATCAGCCTATAGAAGAGAGACTTGGGATTCAAGGACTAAAGGAGACATTTTTAAAAGAAATAACCTGGCAAAGTCATGAGCCTGAGATGTAGAGCCAAAGTGAGCATTCCTGCCATTCTAGCAAACATGGCACCAATGGAAAACTTCATTGCTTTTAAAGCAGTGGGTCTCAACCTTCCTACGGCTGTGGCCCTTTAATATAGATCTTTGTGTTAAAATTATTTTCAATACTACTTTATAATTGTAATTTGTTCCTACTATGAATTTTAATGTAAATATCTGTCTCCCCCCTGCCATGGTCTTGGGGGTTGTGGCCCATAAATTGAGAATGACTGCTTTAGAAAGCTATGCCTTTGCTAGTCATGTGAACACCCATGTGGGAGCAGAACACTTGTCTGGAAAGTTTGGTCAAAATATAGTTTCTACGATGATTCTTGATGTCATTCTTTTCACTTTTCACCTCACCTAATACTTTCATGTTATCATTAATGCACACCGTCACATAAATAAAATGACAGTCACAGTGACCTCTTCAAGTCGTTTGTGCTGTGTTAAAATGCTTCCAAAGATACCAAAGTACATCAAATATGTTTCTGTCATAAAGAAATCTGCATATTGAAGGCTTTGTCTACTTCTTCAAGCCTTTCTGCTGTCCACCTACATCCCATTGTTCTCTGTTGCCTAGCATCTCCATTTTTATCCATGGGATGTTTGTATTCTGTTCTGTTCTGTTGCAAGGGTGGCCAACCTTTTGGCTTCTTGAGGCCATATTGAACAAAGAACAGTTGTCTTGGGCCACCCATAGACTCTGGAACATTCTTATCCTTCCACTGCCCTGCTTTCACAGTAGGGAGGTGTCAGAATGCCACAGTCTTGGGGAAGCATCTTATTCTGAGATGTTGTTTTCCTCTAGGAAGCTGTACTGGCGGGCTTTGTGTGTCAACTTGACACAAGCTAGAGTCATCAGAAAGGAAGGAACCTCAGTTGAGAAAATGCCACCATGAGACTCAGCTGTAAGGCATTTTCTCAATTAGTGATCGAGGAGGGAGGGCCCAGCCCGTGGTGGGAGGTGCTATCACTGGGCTGCTGGTCCTGGGTTCTATAAGAAATCAGGCAGAACAAACCAGGGAAGCAAGCTAGTAAGCAGCACCCCTCCATGGCCTCTGTATTAGCTCCTGCCTCCAGGACCTGGCCCTGTTTGAGTTCCTGTCCTGGAATAAACCCCTTTCCTCTCATCTTGATTTTTGGTCATGGTGTTTTGTCGAATCAATAAAAACCCGAAGACAGAAACTTCTATGATTGGCTACACTCTTATGCTAACTTAAGATTCTCTCCTGAACAGGGTGTCTCATTCTACCCTTCTCCCTTCCATGACCTTCTCATACCCATGATTCCCAAGCCTGAGTCCACCTCTGCTCTCTACAGACCATTTCTGTGCTACCTCTGCTCTCAGCACCTTGTTCCCAGCCACCAACATATCTTTTCTGAAAGCAACCCATTAATATTTCTCTTTGTCGCTGCTCATCTCTTTTCAGTATGTTATTAGCAAAGAAATGAGCAATACTTAAAAAAAATTCATAAGTCAAATAATGCCATGCTACAAACTCATTCACTATTTTTCCCACTCACTAGCCTAGTTATTACAATTTCCCATGATGTTGGAGTCAGTGTTCTCTCTGTGCTGTTTCCAATACCCTCTGCTCTGTACTCAGTAGTGCTGGTCTATTTACTGTCTGTGGGATGGGTTAGGGTTAGGGTTAGGGTTAGGTTAGGGTTAGGGTTAGGTTATGGTTAAGGTTAGGGTTAGGTTAGGGTTAGGTTATGGTTAGGGTTAGGTTAGGTTAGGGTTAGGTTTAGGGTTAGGATATGGTTATGGTTATGGTTTGGTTAGGTTAGGGTTAGGGTTAGGTTAGGTATAGGTTTAGGGTTAGGTTAGGTTAGGTCTGGATTAGGATTAGGATTAGGGTTAGGTTAGGGTTAGGGCATGCACCTGCCTCAGGGTATTTGCATTAACTTACTTATTCCTAAACTTATCAGTGCCCATCTGTCCCATCTGTGGTATGTGAGAATCATAGTCACTCTTCTTGGGGTAACCAACCACTATATCTCTTTACATTTGAACTTCTTCAGTCATCAGTAATACTATTGCCTTTCTCTCAACAATGTGTTCACACTTTCATTATTAAAATTTCTACCTAAAGTTCACCTGATTCACTTTGTTTACTGACTACAACCCCTTTGAAATAGTTTCTAGGATAGGAATCTATTCTTTGCTGTATTTCCAAAGTGTAAAAAGAACACCAACATAGAGGATAGTAGGAAGAAAACACTGAATGAATGCAGGAGCTCACACACAGAGAATTAAAGGAGAACGTGAGCAAGCAATTCGAGTAGCAATGGGCTGAGAGTTACACATTTTAACTCAGTCACCAGGACTGGAGAGGCAACAGCAAAACCGCACTCTAATTCTGGTTCTGATTTTTTCCAACTGAAGACACAGACATCAAACTCAGTAAGAAGCTACAAGTAGAAGTCTTCTCAGAGTCTATGAGGCAATGGCAAGTAAGACCAGAATCTGATTCTCTTGCTAAACTTAAATGGAATCCAAAAGCCAGAGGCCTTAACATGGGGAAGTGAGGCATTGCACAAGCCACAGCAGAGCAGAGGATATCACAGAGGCATGGGAATGCCACATATGGGGAAATACAAATAAGGCAGGTGACTGCTAAGTTGGCACAGGCATTTCATAACAGGGCAGGAATTGAGTCACTGCCCAAGGCTAAGTTACTCCAAGAGCCTGGAAAATGGTACAGAGAGAGGCATTCACCTCTGACATCCTGTACGGATGTACCTCAAGACCAGGGACATTCTGGATATCTCCCCTAGTACCAGCCCAGTGGTCTACAAAGTAGCCAGATTCTCAAGCTAACTTGACTAATCATGACTAATCATGAGGACAGGGGCTTTAGAGAAGACAGAGAAAATATTCTAGTGTGTTCCTTTGAGAAAAAAAATAACTTCTTTCCAGAGAAGGGGCGTTCACCACCATGTCTGTGAATTCTGTTCACTGTCATACTGTCTCCTGGGTGAGAAATATGTCTCCGACCCTCCAAGACATGGAGAAAGGGGACAAAGAGATGAATCAGTAAATTTAAAGGAGCTGCTTTAAGTAGTAAGGCTGCCACACCCGAGGCTCAAAGAACCAGACTGGTTATTCCACTTCCCGTCTCATTCCCTGTAGATACAAAGGAGTCTGTGAGGTCAGCTCCTTACTCTTCAGTTACCAACTTGCAATGTGGCTGTTATCAGAAGGATTGCCTTGCTGTGTACCTGAATAGAACTTTGCTGTTGTCACCATGCTGGATAACACAGCAGAGAGCAACTGTTCCAAGTGGAATTGCAGCTGTTGAAATGTCCTCTGGGGGGGCTGGAGCGATGGCTCAGTGAATAAGAGCACTGACTGCTTTTCTGGAGGACCAGGGTTCAATTCCTAGCGCCCACATGGCAGCTCACAACTGTCTGTAGCTCTAGTTCCAAGCAAACACCAAGGCAAATAAGTAAATTTAAAAAAAAAGTTAAAAAAAAAAGAAATGTCCTCTGGGAAGTTCCCCCTGGGTGTATGTATTTGTGTGTGTCCCTGTCTGTGTGTGTGTGTGTGTGTGTGTGTGTGTGTGTGTGTGTGTGTGTGTGTGAGAGAGAGAGAGAGAGAGAGAGAGAGAGAGGGAGAGAGAGAGAAAGAAAGAAAGAGAGAGAGATGTGTGATATGTGTATGTGGTATGTTTGTATGTGTGTGTATGTATGGGGTGTGTGGGGTGTGATATATGCAGTGTGTGTGTGTGTGTTTATTCTTCACACACTTGTACTAGGGACTTTGTTTTCACCTTGGGGAAATTGTTACTAAGCTCTAACTTTATGGCAGATACTTGGGACTCCATTTACTGACACACACACCCCAGCTTTGTGTGAGGTCTTTCTGCCATTCTGTGGCACACCCCTGTAGAGTATGCCATGGCACTCCACTTTGGTATGCCATGGTTGTAGGATCTTCCTATATCTAGACTCAGAATTTACAAAATCCTACATAGTTAAAGGTAGACAGCATCTTGCAAATGAACAAGTCCACTAGGTCCACATGTTTAATATCCTGTATTCCTAAGAGGTGCTAGCTACAATATGTAACAACCAATCCATTCTGCCCACTCAAGACACATTTAAGCATGGTGCAGAGTCCATAGCTCTTCCATGTTTGGCCTTAGATGTTCACTCTGGATCGTGAAGAGGACCCATGAGTTCTAGCAAAAGAATAAAGGTAGTTAAAGCAGCAAAGGATGGGACAGCATAGGGGTGGAAATGATCAGAGCAGCCATTCATAGAACGTACTGGAATTACTTAAGCAATGGGTAAACCCTGGTCCAAGTGCAGGACTTTGGAATATCAGCTTCAGCCTTGAAGCATCTCTTCAGTGACAGATTTAAAGTTACAGTGTGTCTTGTCATCCTCAGGACTCATGCAAAGTCTCTGGGTTTTGGCCAGGGACTCTTGCTGCTATCATTTCAGGAAGAGAAAAAGAGGGAGGGATAAGCAGACTTTCTGTCAGCCAAGTGTCCCAGCAAAGAATTCCACCCAAGTCTATACAGGTGCTGACACCTGAAGGCCATTGCCATGCAGATAGACTGTCTCAGGTAATTGGGTTGACATCACTGAGCCACCTTGGAGGATTTGAATCTTTTCCATGACTTCTGTCACCACCATCAGATAGCAGAAACCCCCAGGTTTGCTGGTGAGTGATTGATTATGCAAAACAAATGAAGGAAACTGGAAGGTCATGGATCTTCCACAGAGAAGCTTTCCCTTAAGTTATGACCTAAATGTTGAAACAGAAGCTAAGGGCTGAGGCCCCAGTTACCTACAAGTGGCTACAGGAAAACCAAAGAATCTTAGCATTGAAAACCCATGGAGTAGAAGGCATTTGGTAGGCCACCCTGTGTAAGACTTGAATCATCTAGATGAATTGCTGAACCCCCAAGAAGATGGAGAGATGCTATATCCCAAAAAAAGTCTCCCAGTCTCCTTTCTTCTATATCTATCAGCCTGCAATGTGCCTGCTTCCCCGCCTGTCTGTGGATCTGTCTTTCTTTCATCCAACTCTCATTTTAGACAAACTTTAGACAATCAGGAAGTCTTCTGTTTCCTTATCCTACACCAAGGCATCCTTTGGCACTCTTCTGTTGCCACTGAACTTCATACAATAGCTTTCATGGCGCTGATGTACTATTCACTGTAGCTCCATCCTTAGGCTATGGATAAACTAGGATGGGAGACTCGCTCTTCCATGCTTCTGCAACAGGGATTTCTGGGCCCAGTTTAACAAGGACATTCAAAAAGTGTCAATTAACAAAAGTAGAGGAAAGCATCCACACAGATAATCTCACTGCCATCATCATCTGATTAGAAAGAAGATGAGTTTTTATGCTTCAAGGACATAATCTTTGAGCTTCTGTTGTATAGATCAGGAAAACAGGCTTGGTGAGGGAGGAAAGCAACTGATACAGATATAGGACACACTTGGCTCATTCACGCTGCTCAATGCTTTCAAGTCTATCACCACCCTTATTTTCTTAACTGAGCTTTATGAGTGATTTCCCACAATGTTTAAAGGGCATTGTTTTGAGTTTTGCCTTCTGCAGAATCCCTATCTCAGAACATGACTCTTTGCATTTGACAAATGCATTGAATCATTTGATCAGCAGTGCCATCCCCAACATGGAACTGCTCAACCCCAATGCTGCCCTTTGGAGATATTCTCTCCCTACTGACTATCACTGGATGCCTCTTCATCTTTACAGTGTGTATAACCACATCTTTAGCAAACAGCTTATGAAGGCTCAGAGAGTTTAAGCAACTTGCTTCTGGTAGCTATAGACAGATGATTCGATTTCATCTTTGAACCCAGCACTTTGAATTCCTTGTGAAGGTGGAAAGTGTGAGTGTGAAGCCAAGGAAAACAGCTGTCACGTTCCCCAGCCTGCCTTTCAGAGAGGGCTCTGTCTCTTCAGGGCTCTGTTAGAGGCAAGCAAACAACCTCATTACCAATGGCAATATCTGATCGTGTTCCGCCTCTGATCACTCTCTAGGTGCTGAAGGAAGATACCGTTCCTCCCTGTGGAACAAACTGAAAGCCATTACTACCTGCAGGCTGCTCAGTAGACTATGGTGTAAGGGCTTGATCTTTTTCCAGTTCCTTCACTTATCTGTAAGACAAGAGGGTACTGAGAAGAGGTCACTGGTAAACATTTAGTCTCTCAATTCAGCAGCTTCTCCACTAAAGCCTGGGGGCTCTTTGCCAGACGGGTGAGTCTGCAGGTGAGCCTTGCTTGCACAAGGTGGGTGCTGGTGCTAATTGGATTGATGTAATTAACTGTCGTGGTTGTTCACCCGGGAAGCCAGCCATGGTCTCAGGATGAGCAACCTTGCTGGGCCAGCCTGCGGCAGTGAGCACAAACATTTTTGGAGCTCCAAAAGCAAACAGGTTTAGAAGTAACTTCAAAGTCAAGAGCAGGCTGCCTTTGGGAGAGGGCCATTTCCCTAGGGGGATGGGGAGTGTTGGCTTCCCAGGCCAGGAAGGATAGCGAAATCATTTTATCTTCATTCTGCTTTTAATCAGGTGTCAAGATATTGGTGCCATTTCTGTCTAATGATAATCTCTTTTTCTCCAAAAGACATGTTAGAGGCTGGGGGTAGATGCCTGAGTTGTGATCTGCCCTGACAGATTCAGAGAACAGGTACAGGCCTTCTACATGTACAGTAGGCCTCGGACAGCCTCTTCTCCCATCACTTCTTAGACAATACCTTAGAAAAGAATAATTCCTGGGGGCAGATTTTGTGTTTAGGCCACCAGCCTTTGCTGCAAAATGTCATCCACTCATGATAACCAAAATGGTGGCTCCCTTCGTGTTGGCTTCTCAGTGGTCCAGATACCACAATGCAGTCTTTGCATCCTGCAGTCTCTGTAATGCAACCAACAGGAGGCTCCAAGGCAAAACAAAAGAGTGAGCAGAGACAGAGATCCCACAAGCTGTAATCTAACAGGGTTAATGACTAGTTGAACGGTTTTAGAAGACTGTTTACCTTCTACATGAATGCCATCTTACTTGTATATAACAGAAGAAATGAGATGAAAACTCTTTTACAGGGTTATAGAAAAATTAATGGAAGTCACACAGCACAGAGCACACACCAAGAGCAGGAACTGTGATCCTTTCCATCTCCACTGTCATGGTTTCTCAACAGGCTTTAATTAGTACTCTATAGGTATTTTTTGCCAGTTACATGCACGAGCCACTCCCCACTTTTTTCCCTGCCAATCCACTACACAACACAATTCAATCCAATACAGGGAACATTCCCACCAGTGCCAAATCCTTGTTTCTTGAATGGTACATGTGTTCCAAAAATTCTTCATTTGCTTCCTGAGAAGAGTTGCATGCCAATGGAAGTCAGAAGCTACCCATCTCTCCATGGGCTCAGAGTCCACAGTGCAGAGCCCAGGGCAAGTGAGATTATTTTGTTGTTGCTGCTGATTTTGTTTTAGTTTTCTGTATAATGACTCTTTTGGTTCAATTGAAGCAATTTTCTCTCCTATACTGAAGGCAGCCTACAATATGAATGCTAAAAGTCAGTAATACAAATATAAAGCCTAGAAATCCTTGGCCTTGTTACACACTAGCTTACAGTAGAAAGATGTTTGTAGGTAGGATGGAGTCTGTTCCTGGGAACAAGAACACTTTTTTTTTTTTTTTAACATCTCCTTCAGTACTTTTCTATTCTAGGAAGAATTTTCTGTCCTGATGTCTGGACATCAGAGAAAAAGATCTGGCCCATGGGTAATCTATATTTAATCATAATATGTGACATAGTTCAAATGTTGAAATTACCTTTACAGCTGACTACTAGCATAGGCATAGTGGGTGTAGTGGGTGCTGCAATCTCTGTTCCTGGATTGGAGTGAGTGCAGATCCCTCAAGACTGCCTTCAGAGAAATCTTGTCTTTTTCCTTTCCTAGACCTCAGCAGTCTAAGAGCACAGCAATGATGGGCTTGTGCATGGACCGGGTACAACCTGCTTTAAAAAGCAGTATGTTGTTTATAGGAATCCTGGGCACATACTTGGAGTTCAATTAATATGGTGTCTCTGACCACTGACCAATTCCATACTTTTCTTTACAACACTTAGAATATAAAGATCAACTTTCATATGAAGGCATTGAGCTTACATTAACATTGGATCTGAGTCCTATTACTTTGTTTAAAGGCATAAATTAAAGCCTGGGAGAAACTTGAAAAACCAAGAAAAGAGAAAAGAATGACTAGGCTAACTCTGCCATCCAGGAAGATCAAAAGATAAGAATTCCTGAATCCCTCCATCCCTGAGGGACTCCTCCAGCCATTTTTGTACTATCCAATCCTCCCGCATAGAATGAAAATGAGAGCCCTCTTTAAGGATTTGAGTGATATGTTAAGAAATAAAAGAAAAAAAATCCCAGTAGCAAACAGGGTTTTCCCCCAACATGATAGAATTATGAATGAACTTATTATTCTGTATTTTTAATTCCTGATTTTATATTTTTAACTCTGAAATATTTATTAACTTTACACTAAAGATTATTCTGTATGGAGCAGCAAAATAAACATCAGGTAGCTAAAGACCACCATGTGGGCCTGTCATTGTTGTTAGGTCACTCTTCAATCTCTTGACAGCTCCATAAATTCTGCAGCCCTGCCTCAGAGATGTGAGGGCTAATGGATGATCAAGAGTCATCTCATTCTCTTTTGGCCATTTGGGAAAAGCATGTGTTCTAACTTGGAGGTTAGCTACAGTGCGGCTGTAATCATGATATTATTTCATGCTCTCAAAGTCCAGGCCTGGCTGAGTGAAGAGAACTGGTGGGTGAGAAATCAGGGGTGGAGGATAGAGTTCTGAGTCATTAAATTCTCACCAGATGTCAACTGGAAGGCTTCTTCCCACCCAGCAGCCTAAGGCAAAATCTCTTGGCCACTGTTACACCATCTATGGACCTTACTTCTGACCAATCGTCCCCTCTGGCACCTTATAAGGGAACGCTAATTAGGAAACTCACCTTGCAAGAATGCTACAGTAGGACCTTTCACACGGAGTAGAACCACAGAATCCAGAGGCACTGTGACTCAGGGGTGGAGCTGTCTTGGAGCTGTCTCCCAACATCCAAGCTGCCTCACTTTTTAACCCAACCAGAACTGATCTACATGACAAAGTCAGTACCACCAGAAGGATAGGACAAGTTAGCAACAGGCCTCATACTGTTTTAGAAAACATCAGTTATACCCTTGGAGGCAGGAAGAACAAAGCCAAAGGACAAGCAGCTCATGTATATTCCTTTATTAAATTATTGTATATGTCGTCTGCCCTTTCATATTTTGCATGTTTTGCATGCAACAGGAGCTACATTATTTGCTACGAGAAAAAACAAGAAAGAATCAGGAATTCCTGATTGTTCAGGGCTAGGTGTTGACAATGTAGACCTAAAAGTACAAAATGTTTTGTAACTGCCATAAATAAAAGACAAAAGAATTCAGAGATAGGGAAGGAAGCCAAAGGCTTCTATTCGGGGTTTCAATGAACAAATAGGAACATTCTAGGTGGTGTAAAGCAGGCCAGTGCAAGGACAAGTATCTGTAAGTAAGTAAATGGGAATAAGTAAGTCAGAATGAGCCACACAGCACTCAAAGTTTATACATTTTCTATATATGCCATTGTCCTTGGTCATGTCACAGTGAAATTTCAGTATGAATAATACTGATGCATTGAAAATTAGTGAGCTGGTCCAAACACAGATATACAACAGTCCAACAAAGGGAAAACAGGAGTGAATGAATCGGCACCTACGAATATAGAGGCAGCTGTGTAGTGGCAGCTCTAGAAGAGTCTTTCACTATGCTTTTCAGTCTTTGCCTGACAGAGCCCTTTCTGGATGTCTGGGAAGCACCTACAGCTGTATATGTGAGAGCTTTATTTGTCCTTTGGTTTTTACTTTTTCTGTTTTCCCAATGCCCCCTGGCCTTGGGTGTGCAAATGGTCTGCACTTTACTACTTGGCACTGCTGGGGGACAGTTTCATGTCTGTTGCTACCTTGTCATGTCCACCTTCACCCTCCTGGAGTCCATTATTTTCCTTTCTTCCCAAAAACATCACCATCTCTAGCAAAGCTACAGTGTCCCCCCATTATCTCCCTTCTCCTCTCTCATTTATTCAGAAGACAGTGACTGGACAGCTTTGAGAGAACAGCTATGGAGACAATAGGGAGTTAGGTGTAGGGAGCCAACATGCCCCTTATTTTCCTGAAGGTCAAATGTAAATAGACAGGCAGAGATGACATGATAACACATGGTTCTGAGCTGATTCCTTTGTGGCTCAGGACTGCATAGACAGATAAGTGATGACCATGAAGTGTAAGTCCCAAGTATTCCTCTATTGCATCTTCTAGACTAAGGAGAGCATCCTCAGAAGGCAGGTGTGGAAAGATAAATCCTCTCTGCACAGAACACTAATACCTTGGCTCCCTTCAAAGAACAAGGTCGCAAGTTATGAGGTATAGTCTATCAGGATC
Organism: Sigmodon hispidus; assembly: GCA_004025045.1. Classification (NCBI taxonomy): domain Eukaryota; kingdom Metazoa; phylum Chordata; class Mammalia; order Rodentia; family Cricetidae; genus Sigmodon; species Sigmodon hispidus. The sequence goes on from PVIH01006364.1 coordinate 95,543, forward strand.
AGCTTTATCTTCTGTTTGTAGGTTTCATTTTGTCTTAGACTAGTGAAAGATGTTTTTGCTTCCCATTTCTTCCTCTAGCTTCCATGACACTACCAGATGCAGTCATCCACCATGATGAGGCTATCCCTATCATTTTAATTCTCTGACACTTCTGTTTTTCAGACACAGTGACGGTGCTCCATTTCTGCAGTAAGAGCCCATAGACCCTTGTCTAGCTATCAGTGTCATACCTTAGAAATCCCAGCTACACATCCACACATCCCAACACAGCAAAGCACTTCAGGACACCACATCACACACTCAGCCCTTCATTACTGGGGAAAGTGAGTCATCCATCCTTCTCTTCTGAACTGCATTTAATATGAAAAGTATATATTTTTCCTTCCTTGATGCCTCATAATTAAATCTAATTGCCCTCTCCTCTAGCAGAAGGAGTTAACATTTTTACCTCTTACTAAGCTATTTGGGACTTTTCTCCCTTTAGGATAGAAACAACTTGAAAGGAGAGTTCTAGAATTGTGTGTTTGGCTTAGTTATTAAATATGCTGATCATTTAGAATGGTCTTTGGCAGTTCCATAAATACTTATGGAATCAATTACTCATTTGCATTTCAATAAATTTCCTTGAACAACTTTGTTAGAGGAACAACTTCACACTTGGTTAGAGGCTATAGAAGTAATTTTTTTTCTGCATAGACTGTATATGCCTTGAAGGAATTAAGTTCTCTGATGTGCTCAGCAGAGTATCAAAATGTACCAAGAATACCATAGACACATGACTAGCAAAGGCCATCACATGTGCAGGAATATCTTCATAATGATTAATTCTTCTTGAAATCCTATTAAGGGCTAAAGAACTATCATCTAGGGCTGGAGACATACCACAGCAACTAAGAGTATTTAGTTCTCAGCACTCACGATCATTAACCCCATTTCCAGGGGATCTAAGGATCTAATGCCCCTTCTGTTCTCTCCAAGTCCTGTTTGCACACGGTGTCCATAAATACATGCAGGAAAGCACTCATGCACATAAAAAATGAACAAACAAAAACACCTGCCATCCTTCTGCCACTTTTGTTCTGATTCCTGCATAAGGTTCTGTGTTGTACTTGAGTGGATAAACATGCACCTGCCTCACATTGTGACTACAAGCACTCTGCTGCACCACATCATTCACACTTTTGTTTGTTTGTCTGAGAGAGGGTTTCTCTGTGTAGCCCTGGCTGTCCTGAAACTCACTCTGTATATCAGGCTGGCTTCAAACTCACAGAGATTAATCTACCTCTGCTAGGATCAGAGACATGAGCCACCATCAAAAGCATTCGCCACCAGCAGCCCTCTCATCACACTCTTAGTTTTTTATTTCAGTGTCTACTCTGGAGTTTAGATAAGTGAATGAGGGAAGTTGAGACAGGGAGGAAAGAATTAAATTAAATTGAGTGATTAGGAGAAATCACATATTCATTACTCCCTTTGTCTACAACAAATAGGCATCACATTCCATTTGGAATATTTAAACACCTTGCATAAATACTAGGAAAATTGCTTTTATCTGTAGAGAATTAGTACTCAAACCAAAGACTCTTGTTGGGCCAGATTTATCTTGGCTGGTGTGGTGACTTTCACAGTAGTTTTTATATATAAAATGATGTAGAGTTTCTGTGACTCAGGTAATATCTGGATATATTAATAAATAAGGACTTAGTCCAACTTAATTAACTTTGTGTTGCTGATAATGAGCCTTATTCAAATACAGAATGATGCTTAAGTAAGTACTTAATTATTGAATGGTTGATAATTTAGTTGATCAATTAAACAAGTAGCTATTTATTAAAGCTTTGCTGTGTGTCACACTGCATGACAATTTGTCTCATTCTGGAGTAATGCAAAACAAATATGTCAGTTACTGCTGAGTTTCTCACAGTCTACTGGGTAAATAAGTGCACAATTGGTTACAGTGAAGAATTCTACCATATAGTTTCTTTTGCAGTTCTGAATTTTTAAGTATTGTATTTTAGACTAGCGATACAATATTGAAATATAATAACAAAGTTGGAACATTGCCACTACCGAACTTCAAGATGTATTGTAGAGTTACGATCTTCAAAACAATGTGGTGTGAGCCAAAGAGAAATTCACCAAGGAGACATGTAAAAGAACCAAGAAGTAAATTTGCACACATACACAGTAAATACATCTTTAACTGTGGAGCAGATGCAGCATAACAGAAAAGAATGTTCTTTAATAACTGTCCTTGAAAACATTGGGCACTCGTATACATCTTCATAAATTTCTACACAAAAATCTTTTGCCCTTTTCTAAAATTCATTTAGAATGAGGAGTATACCAAATGTAAAATGAAAAGAAAAATATCCCTGGAAAATAATATAAGAAAATATTTACTTTACCTTGAGCTTGATTGTGGCCTTTAAATTACTGTATCATAAGTACATTCTATGAAAGAATAATATGGCAAGGTGCTCTACATATTAATTAAAATTTTTATGTGAAAGTCATGCCCACAGAATGAAATTACAAGCCACAGACTCAAAGAAAGAATTTATACAAAATAGATAATAGAATAGTATTTTAAACCATAGATAGAATTCATAAAGTTCAGACATGAGAGGAAAAAATAGCCTTAAGAAAATATAGAAAGCACATGTGAATAAACACCCAACCAGTGAAGGAGTCGAGACAGTATACAATATACAATCATATTGGAAGGTGCTATGACTTATACAATGGGATCCAAAATGTTAAGTAACAAAGGAGCATCTGCCACCTGTCTGATAGACTACATAAAAATTAAAACTTCAACACTACAATTTGCTGGTGTAGGACAAAAGAAAGTATAATTTGTCTTTTCTGGAAATATCATGGTACTAGTTGGGCAGTGTTTTATAGAAATAATTACATTCTTATCAGGCTCTAAAAAATCATGTGGCATAAGATTCATTAAATAAGTTGAAAACCAATACCCATGAGATACCTACACATAAATACTCATAATCATTTTATTTATAATTTCCTGCTGTTAATATGTACCCTTCAATAGAATGATAAATAAACCATGCAATGTCTATACAATGGAATACTACTTACTGTTAAAAATAAGGTATTAAGCTATGAGGAAGATTAACAAATGTTGAATACATTTTAAAATGAAAGCAACCAATTTGAAGGCCCTACATCCTGCATCACCCTATCAGTATGGCATTCCAGAAAAGATGATTTAGTTTAAAAGATAGTTTATGGAGACTGGAAAGATCTGTGCCTGTTAGGTGTTGGTGAGAGGAATTGACCATAGGCTGTCAGGGTAATGAAAATTATGGCAACAAGTCATTGTGTGCCATAGAAGCACATGCAATTTATAGCTCAAAAAATGAACCCTGATTTACATTATAGACTCTGATCAATGATGTGATTTTGCCTGGTCAGTTGTGACAGATGTAATGCTAATGCAACATAACAACAATAAAGATGTCAATGTGAAGAGATACACACAGAATATACCAAAATTAATTTATCATTATTTTTTAACAAACAGCTAACAGAACAATGGAACAATTTACTAAGTCAAATGTCTGAAAAAATATAGAAGTAGTAAACCATAACAAATATGTTTTTCTTGCAATTTTTACACAAAATTAAATCTCCACCACACACAAAAAAGTGTGTATTTTGCTTTCATTACATGAGTATAATTTTCTGTTTGGATGTTTTTCTTATGCAGATCTTAGAATAAATGATCTTTTTCATTGTGTCATATCATAGACTTCATCAAACAATAGTTGATAAAAAACTATAGTTTTGGGGTAGACAGTGAAGTAGGAAGAAGGGCACAAAGACAGTGAATATGTTGAAAAATCCTGTAGCATGTAAGATTGCTCAGACAAAGAGAGGGTCTTATCTCTACAGATGAGATAATCTAATACCATGGTTTCCATTTAATTAAATGTCATACAGTGAGCATTTTGCTGACAACTAAAATGTCTAAGGGAATCAGAGAACCAACAGGCATGAGCCTTTTTCTCTCTCTTTTTTTTTTTTTTTTTTTTTGAGAGCTCAAAATACAGTCATAGAAGCCTGCAGGCTAGAAGGTATTAGGTATTATAAGATTGGTTAACCCTTGACAGCTTAATGATCCTAGGATTATTTCCAGGTAAGAGAAATCTGGATGGGATCCTGGAGAAGTCAATGATTAAAGTGAGTCTTAACTGAAGACAAAGGAGCAAGATTTAAAAGCCAGAGGTACAGAAGGAGATGAGTTTTAGGTAAAGAGGAACAGTGGGTAGGAATTGTAGAAATACAGAGATGAGAAAAAGGGAACCACATGAAACTAGAGTAAGCAAATACATCAGAGGTGAGTTTCTGGAGCAGTCCAGAACATTCTGTGTTGAATAAGATGAATGTACCTTTCTGGAAGCAGAGCGATGCAACAGCATGCTGGTGCAACCATCTAGGGTAATGTGGTGAGGCATCAATTAAGCTTCTTTCAGGGAAAATGCAAAAGAAAAATATATTTGAGAAATATCCTGAATGAAGTGTGGTTTGAGTTCAGCAGCTACTTGTTAAAGGTATGTTTAGAGTCAGGAGACCTGTGCTGAGTGTAGGAAGCACAGGAGGTGAAAGCATTGCACAGGGAAGATTTGAGCTCAGGCACCGTGAATATTGTTGTTTTGTTGTTATCATCATCTTTGGCACAATGGGAATTCTAGGAGAAGTCTAGCAAAAATTTAATTATCACAGAACTGGAAAAGCAAATCAATTCAACACTGAAGATATTAAGTCAAAGTTACACATATAACTCAGGCTTGTGTCATTGTGTATTAATAAATTCATGTTAGCCAAAACTTTAAAACTGCACATTTCTCTTTAATAAAAATTAATAAAAGAAGAATGAGTTATAGGAAACTTTGTACTACAGATGACTTCTAAAAATCAGAACTATTATGAAAAAATAAGGGATTAAGGAGCAAGATGGAAAATGTGGACTCTGTCTTGAAAAACCAAGAAAGTTTGAAAACCAAATAATCATTTTTTTTTTCAGTAAAAAGAGAGTCTTTAACCAGAGGCATATTGTTTATGAATGCTGTATTGCCCTGCCTTGTAGTATGATATGTGTGTATACACACATACACAACATGGAAGATATTCTTTTTTAAGACCTGGGATACTGGGACTTCATCAAGAGACAGGATGACTGGATGTTAAGGACTATCTCAGTGGAGAGGTGCTTCCAGCAATGTGAGCTCCTTGGAAAAGCTTTACAATTTAGAGCAGTAGTTCTCAAACTTCCTAATGCTGCAACCCATTAATACAATTCCTCATGGTGTGCTGACCCTATCAGCCATAAAATCACTTCCATCTCTACTTCACAACTGCAATTTTGCTACTGTTATGTCTCATAATGTAAATTTCTGATATGCAGGATATCTGACATGCGACCCTTGTGAAAGGGACGTTTGATGGTTGGGACGCACAGGTTAAGAATCACCTGGTTTTAGATGCTCTTTCTCAATTTTAATATCTTCCAGGAACTAATAGAATTCAAGTATTAATGCATTTACAGATTAAGGAAAGAGAAGTCAACCCACCAATAACTGACAGTCATATTGTTGAACCAAAGAGACATAACTTTTTCATATTTATGGCATTGGATTAAATTTGATGAAAATGAGGCAAAGAACGCATCTATGATACAAAATTCCAGTGAGAATTAATGGTGGGGCTGGAAGTTGTAGTGGTGTGCTAGAGACAATTCCACAGTCACATTTATACCCGAATAATGAGGACAGGAAATCAACAGGACTAACTTCCAGTGCAGGTCATGAGAAAGATGAGGAAGGGATTGTGCACCAATTGAAGATGTCAGAAGGATGACTGGAATGAAGAGCCCAAGAGAGTCGTGTTGGTTCAAATGCTTCTTCAAGCACTTGATACTCCCACTTATTTCTGTCATTCTTTTCTGCTCTATTTGTGGGTGTACCCTGCATGCACACTGCCCAAAGAGGTCCAAATCTGATCTGGGCACATTCCCCTATCATTCCTTACCTTCTCTTCTTATCTTTTGAGACAAGGTTTATTACTGACTGTATAGCTCATCAAATATCTTTTTTTTCCTGTCTCTCACTGCCAAATCATGGAATTCCAGGAACAGACTGCCATCTTTGAGATTTTTTTTTTTAGGCCAATGCTGGGGATCTTAACACAGGTCCTATGCTTGTACAGTTGAGACTTTACCTCCTAAATCAGTCCTGTGTGACATTTCTTGGCTAATTCTGCTTGCTATCAGAAATAAGGGATTACATTTATAGCAAAAATGAATCTTTTATGAGGCAAAAGACACTATCTAGACTTGTACATGACTGCTTTAATGGTTTTCTGAACTAATGGTACCCAGAGGCATGTATGCTGAATAAATTCAGGGAGATAAGCTATCCTTGCAATGGTAACATATCTAGTCACTCTACCATCTATGGCTGTCATTCTGGAAAAGTGAGTCAGTTTTACCTCAAGGGAAAAGGAACTAAGTGCTTGGTAAGGCTGATGACATGTCTGATGACTAACTATTCCCAGAAATGAAGGGTTGATCTTTCCCCAAGGCAAGGTACAGTATGGCAGCTGTTTTCCTGAGACTCCCCTAATTTGGTTGCCAACTTCCTTAAGTGAAGGCCAGTTGCTACACAGAAGAAATCAAGTCAGAGGATAATAAGAAAATGGTCTGTTTGGCAGCTTTGCTTAGCATATCATAAACCATGACTGATTTATGGTGAGAGTGAAGTTGATCACAGAGAATCGAATGAACTGACTTTATAGCAGGGATTTTTCAGGGCTTCATCATTTCTACTGAAACCAAATCTGTAACACCAAGGTAAAAATACATGGATTTGTCTAATCTCCTGGTTCCTGGGACCTTGGCTGCACGTTTGAATATTGGGGGGGTATTAAAAATATTAGTATGTAGGTATTGGATGTTTTGAAAAGATCTCTTGTTCTATTATAATTGAAAAAGCAGTCTAAGTCCACTAATGTTATAAATGCTCCTTTATTTTGTGATGTTTTCCAAAGCGTTTGCCTCTTGATCTTAGCCAAAAGGCAAAGAAACAGTTTTCAAAAGCCTTTCCACATCTATTATCAATTTGAATTTCTTTGAGCACTAAATACATTGTTGCAAGCAGGGATTATTGCATTCATTTATTGAATATATCATGTCAGCAGTAGGTGCTCGATTACAATTTTAGCAGCTTCTTTTAGATTATAGTTTGTGTTCTCTTTGGCATAAACAACAACAAAAAATGGCTCTATGAAAGTGTTTGAGAACTGGGTTATGCAAAAGACAAAGCATATCCAGAAACAAAATTATTTTCACTGTTTTCCAAGGTTTTTACACTTTAAAAAAGTTTACTGAACTTCAGAAAATGATTATTTTTAGTAAGTACACACATTGAAGCTCTCCAGAGTTTTTGACCAAATGTTGAATCTAACTGAAAACCCAAGAGAATTTTGTTTGGCCAGCCAGAAATGGGCCTTGTGGTCCATCCAAAAGTCATACTTAATGATCTATAAATCTCTTTCTATTAGTTCTGTTGCAGAGTAAATAAGATGAGTTTGTACCATGCCAATATAATAGATTAATTTATTTGATGAGCTCAAGATGAAATGACATTATCAATTAATTTATTTTGTGCAGCAAAGTTATTATGGTTAATCCAATGAGTTCTTCTTTGCTGGTCATACCTCACACTTATTTCCAGTGAGTCATTTTTTTGGTAAATATCAATGTGTAAATCTTTAAGAAATAATTTATCTTATATTTCTTAGATTAGTTTTATTTTATGAGTATTAATGTTTTGTTTGCTCATATATTTAGGCAGCCCATGCATACTTGCTATCTGTGGAGGTCAGAGGAAGGCTTTACAACTCTTATAATTAAAGTTAGGGATGGATGTGAGCAGCCATGTGGATTCTGGGACCTAAATCAAGGTCTTCTGCAAGAGCAACTAGTGCTCATAATTACTGAGCCATCTCTCCAGCCCAGCCTGTAATAATATCTATCAATAACATAAAAATAAATTTGGGATATTTTCTTATAGTTAATTCTTATCTGTTTACTTATATATAATATCATATTACAATGTCATTTAAGTGTGTCTTCAAAGGCAAACAGACATTTTTAAGATGATAGTTTCTGCACACATATGACATTATGTTAATATTAAACAGCATATGAACTATGAATTAAATTGTAAAATGTAGCACCTACTCGACACACTAGTGAAATACTGATAATACTTTTGCTCATAAACCTCTTATCTAAAAAACCCTGTTATACATTCATACTAAAATTTGTTAACTCTAGCTCTCATTAGTAGCTCTTTTTGTTATCAATGTTGCTATTATTTCAGCAAAATTCTTTCTAAAGTTAGAATCTTTCATGAGTTCTTTGAGAGTACAGCTCAAAATTCTGTAAAACTTTTATGTGTATTTATGCTTGTGTGGAAAAACAATATACATATTACACATTGATATGTAATTATATTTGTATATCAGGTTTTGTGTGGCAGCTTTCCTCCCTCACTATGTTAAAGACAAGTAGAGAACACAACAGTTGTGTGCATTTCTTTTCTCTTTCTGAGAAAAGTAGAGAACAGCTTAGCTCTCAAATGGTTTGAGAACAAATTGTGTGCTCTAGAAGGAAAATTGAAGAGCCTTTGTTATAACTGTGGTAAAGTTCAAGCCCAATTCACTGTTCAACAAATAAAAACAAAATGTTCAGTGAACTTTCTTATACATAAATATTTGCCTATGCCTTTGATAAGATTCTCTAGCAGGTTTTAGGACATGAAAACTCTAGGTCAAAGGATATGATCATTTTTAAGATCTTTAAATCTGTTTTTTGCCCAATTTCTAAACCATTACACCAGTTTATATTCCTATGAAAACTTTTAAAGTCTTTAATTGATCTGGAATGTAATAAAGTATAATTATCATCAGTTAATAAGGCCCTAATCAAACAACTGACTTTAAATTCTTCAAATCTTTGCTTCAAGTCTATAATTTTCTCAGATTCTTTTTCACCTCTTGAGTCTATTGAATACTTTTCATCAAATTAAAAAGTACTTTATATTTCTAATTGGATGGGGTCACAATTATTCTTACATGGATGGGTACTGGTTTTGCCAAATGTTATTTCTATATTAAAAATTATTTGTATATATGACTCTGTGTGGGTATGAGAATAAGAAAGCAGGTGTCCCTGGAGGCCACGGATGTCAGATTCTTCTGTAGCTGGAATTCAAGTCTGTTGTGAGTCACCTAAGTGGGTAGTGAGAACCTCCCTCAGGTCCTCTACAAGAACAGTGGACATCTTATTGCTGAGACATCTTTCCAACCCTCTATACCTTCAAAACATATAATATTCCCTCATTTAGCCTGCTTCTGTCACAATTTTTATTTATTAAATGTCTAATTTCCAAGCATCCTTACATTCCTGAAATTAACTGAGTCTGATGCTATGGTTTTTTATATAGTGATGAATGCAAGTTGCTAACATTTGATGTAATTTTTGCACAATTTGTCTCCATAGTGTTGGTCTTTCCAGTTGTTTTCTTATGTTCACATTAAATTACAATGGGGATAATCCCAGGATTTTATTAAAGTGACTTGAGGCATAGTCATTGGCATTTTATCCAAGATTTTAGTATAGAGTTTGTTTACTTATACACATAGGTTAAGAGAAATTCACTAATGAATCCAAGACGATGGTTCCAAATCTATGTGGGTGAAGCTTTTAAATTCCAGATTCATTTTCTCTAGTAGATGTATGTCTGTTTGGGTTTTCTGTTTATTTTGCTTCTGTTTTAATAAACTGTGTAATATTGTCCATAGCATCAGCTCATAAAGAAAGGAAATACACTGATACATGTACCTATGCCCACAAACATTTCCATAGCCATAACTTAAGCTAGACATTTCAAACTGGTGTCTCCAAATACACTCAACTAGCCAGTGGCTAATGAAGCCTCCTTCTATTGCTTGCTCTTGAACTCCTACTCCTTCAGTAAAACCTCTGCCTCCCACACCACCAACCTACTTACTTAATTGTTCAGTTCTAGTACATACTTATAACACTACCACATGTTGCCTGCTCTCACTGGAACCATCATAAATTAGAATATAGTGTCCAGGGTTTCTCTTTTTTTTTACTTTTATGCACTCAACTATTTTTCAAATATGCATTTGTGACACAGTTAAATTGTCCTTGGAGTCTGCACACTTCCCTGGAATTTTTTAACTACACACATGAAGTTTCAATGAGCATACATTAAGATTCATGCTATTGATTGTAAGGAAAGTTCTGTGGGTTTGATAGATGTGGAATATGGTATGTCCATCATATGGACCAGGCAAAAATAGCTTCCAGGCTCTGAAGATTAATCGCTCCTCATCTCTTCCTTCATCTTCACCTTCCTTGGATTCTGAGCAATATTGGCATTTTTTTTGACATTGAATTAAAATATATCACATCATTTTCCCTCTCCTCCCTCCATCCTTTCCACATTTTCTTCCTCCAAAATTTACCACCATCCTTTTCTTCTGGCCTTGTTGTTAAATATGTATATAAATATGTTTAAAAACATATAAATACAGCCTGCAGAGTCTATTCAGTATTGACTGCTTGTAAATATTTCTAGAGCTGCCTTGTTACTGAATAAACAACACTGAGTTTTTATTTTTTTTCTGCAATCCTGCTTTTGAAGGCTTTTCTCTGTATACTTTTACAAATTTTCTAGTGTTTTTTGCTTTTGTCATTGAATAATATAAATTAAGCCAATGTGTGGCAGTTGATCTATATCTTTGCATAGTGACAACCCCACATCACAACCCATGCCTCCCTTTAAGTAGTATTTGCTTCCAGTTTTAGTGAATATAATGAGAAAGATACTGTGAACATTTGTGTGCAGTTTACATTGTGCATCTATTAGGTATGACTAGGTGTGACTTCTCTGTCACAAAGGTAAGTTTACAGTTATTAGACTCTAGAACAACATCTACCAGAGTGAGTATGCACTTTGGTGCTATCACTAGCAATAAATAAAAATTCCTGGAATTGTACATTTGCCCTAACAATTGGAACCTACCACTGTGTTTCTCTTAACTTTGCCAAATGAATGTGGGGTGACAAGTCATTTTAAAATTTGTACTAAACAACACTGTCCAATATCTTTTTGTGAGTTTTCTTAGAATATATACATCTTCTTTGATAACATGTATATTCATGTTCTTTACCCATTTTTAATGAGTAGGTATGTGTGTGCATGTGCCAGTGTGCATGGGTGCTCATATGTGCAGAAATTCTTGCCCATGGATGTACATGTGTTATCTGGGGGTTGATGTCTGATGACCTCAGTTGTTCTCAATCTTATTTTTTAGAGACAGGATCTCCCATGAAACCTGGAGATCACTCTATTGCCTACATTGGCTGTCTAGGAAACCCCTGGAATCAGTCTGATTTTGCTTTCCAACAATAACTTTAAAAATGTGTGGCCATGCCTGGCTTTGTCATGGGTTTTTGAACTGAAGTTCTCATGCTGGTGAAGCAAATACTTCACCTGTTTAGCCATTGCCCCCTTGTTTCTCTGTGCTTGACTTATAAAGAGATCCATCTACATTTGGGATACAAGGCTTTTATCAGACAAGTATTTCACATGCACGTTATCTGAATTGGCTTGTACTCCTGCTCTCATCATTGTTTTCCTCAGAGAGGAAGTTGTAAGTTTTGCAAAGTCTGGTTGCTCAGGTATTTATTTTACAGATGATGCTCCTTTAAACCTTCACACTTTCTGTGCTACCTTCAGGTGTTTGCTACTATACTTTTGCAATTTGCATTTATTTTTGACTGACTTTTTGTGGAAGGTCTGAGGTTTTTCTAGGTTACTTTGGGATAGTGCATAGCTACCTATAACATTCTTTTTGGAAAGCTATACTTTCATCAGTGAATTGGTTTTTTGTGACATTTTTAGTTGACTGAATTTGCATAAATATTTCTGGCCTTTCTCTTTTCTCTCTAGCGCTCTCTCTCTCTCTCTCTCTCTCTCTGTATGTGTGTGGGGTGTGTGTGTGTGTGTGTGTGTGTGTGTGTGTGTGTGTAATGTTATTTATTCTAGGGCTTTAAGCTTCTTTTACCTACAAAATAGTTTGTTGAGATATCACTGGATTTAAACTGAATCTATAAATCAGGTTGAGAAGAAACAATAACAGTGATGTTTTCAGAACATAAACACTAAAACTATTTATGTATTTGATTTGCTTCATTGCAGCATAAGTTTGCCATAATTCTATTAAGTTAGCATTTTTATATTTATAAAAATAAGTATTTTTGTTTTCTATTGTTAATAAAATAATATTATTTTGTTATTTCAAATTTTAATGCTCATGAATATAAAAGCAGCGGATTTTGGTTTAGTAAACTCATAGATTGCCACTTGCTGTATTGCTCATTAGTTAAACATAGAAACTTGTCCCCAAACAAGTTCTTTGGGAACAAAGACAAGGCTGTATAGTTCTCCTTCATCCATGTGCACACTAATTTTCTTTTTTTCTTACCAGGCTGGACAGAACTCCTAGCACAACCTTGACTAGCAATGGTAGCAGAGCATATCTGAGTCTTGTCTTGATCTTAGGAGAAGCCTCCCATTTTTAAGGGTCAATAAGAGCATAGGCCTCTTTATAAATTGAACATTTACAAGATTACTTCTATATAGAGAGTTTATTATAGCTGGAATTAATGTCTTGTTTCTGATTCATAAATGTGAGTAAGCTTTTTATCAAATACCTTCCTAGCAAAATATAATTTATTTCTTCAGTCTTTTGATGTGTAAATTACATTGACTTTCAAATGTCTAACCAATAATTGTATGCCTGGAATAAATTTAACATAGTTAACAGCATATACACCACTTCTTATACATACTTGTATGTAATTGGCTTATAATTTTCTGAGATTTTGTGCGAACTTCATATGAGGCTCTGGCTTGTAGTTTTTCTTTCTGCTTGCTTTATCAGGCTTTTGGGATTAGAATAACATTTGCCTTATTGAATGAATTATTGTGTGTCTGTCTTTGTGGTTTAGGTGTGTTTCTTGTAGGCAACAGAAGGCTGGCTTCTGTTGTTGTATCCATCTTGTTAGTGTGTGACATTTTATAGGAGAGTTGAGTCCATTGATATTAAGGGATATTAGTGACCACTGTTTGATATTTTCTGCCATTTTTTGGTAGTAACTTGTTTGTATTTCCTTTCTCTGGAGTATTCTTCTGTGCAATTATTGATTGTGGTTTCATGGGTGTATCTGGGGTCCTCAGGTTGGAGTTTTCCCTCTAATACTCTCTGTAGCGCTGAATTGGTAGATAGATATTGTTTCAGTCTGACTTTGTCATGAAATGTCTTGTTTACTCCATCTATGGTGATTGATAATTTTGCAGAGTATAGTATTCTAGTTTGGCAGCCATGCTCTTTTAGCATCTGTGTAACTTCTGACCAAGCCCTTCTAGCTTTCAACGTTTCCTGGAGAGATCAGGAATACAGGGAAAATATCTAAATATAATAAAGGCGATTTACAAGAAGCCTACAGCCAGTAACAAACTTAATGGAGAAAAACTCAAAGCAAACCCACTAAAATCAGGAACTAGACAAGGATGTCCTCTCTCCCCTTGTCTATTCAATATAGTTCTCGAAGTTTTAGCTAAAGCAATAAGAGAATAAAAGGAGATTAAGGGGATACAAATTGGAAAAGAAGAAATGAAACTATCTCTACTTGCAGATGATATGATTGTATACATAAGTGACCCACAAAATTCTTCTAAGGAACTGCTACGGTTAATAAACACCTTCAGCAATGTAGCAGGATACAAGATTAACTCAAAACATCAGTAGTCCTTCTATACACTAAAGATAGAAGAACTGAAAAAGAAATAAGGGAAACATTACCCTTCATTATAGCAGCAAATAGTATTAAATACCTTGGAGTAACTATAACCAAAGAAGTAACAGACCTATTTGACAAAAATTTTAAATCACTGAAGAAAGAAATTGAAGAGGATATCAGAAAATGGAAAGCTCTCTCATGTTCCTGGATAGGTAGGATCAATATAGTAAAAATGGCAATTATACCAAAAGCAATCTACAGATTCAATGCACTGCCCATCAAAATCCCAACACAATATTTTTTGGGCCTTGTAAGAACAATACTCAATTTCATTTGGAATAACAGAAAAGCCAGGATTGCCAAAATAATTTTACTCAACAAAAGAACCTCAGGAGGTATCACCATCCCTGACTTCAAGCTATACTATAGAGCTACAGTAATAAAAACAGCCTGGTACTGGCATAAAAACAGACTTGTGGATCAATGGAATAGAATTGAGGATCCAGACATTAACCCAAAAACCTATGAACACCTGATCTTTGACAAAGAGGCCCAAAATATTCAATGGAAAAAAGATAGTATATTTAACAAATGGTGTTGGCATAGCTTGATGGTAGTGTGTAGAAAAATGCAAATAGATCCGAGCCTGTCACCCTGCAGAAAACTCAAATCCAAGTGGATCAAAGACCTCAACATAAATCCAGCCACTTTAAACTTGATAGAAAAGAAAGTGGGAAATACATTTCTACGAATTGGCACAGGCAACCACTTCCTAAATATAACATCAGTGGCACAGACACTAAGACCAACAATCAATAAGTGGGATCTCCTGAAGCTAAGAAGCTTCTGTAAAGCCAAGGACACTGTCAATAGGACAAAACAACAGCCTACAGAATGGGAAAACATTTTCACCTACCCTACAAGTGATAGAGGGCTGATCTGTAAGATATATAAAGAACTCAAGAATCTAGAGCCCAAAACCTTGAATAACCCAATCAAAAAATGGGGTTCAGATCTAAAAAGGGAATTCTCAGCAGAGGAATTACGAATGACTGAAAGACACCTGAAAAAGTGTTCATCATCTTTAGCCATCAGAGAAATGCAAATCAAAACAACTTTGAGATACCATCTGACATCTGTTAGATTGGCTAAGATAAAAGACACAGAGTGTCGCGCCCAACCTCGCCAGCAAGGAAGAACGCAACTCAGGATTCTTCTCTCCAGCCGTTTATTCAGGACATAGCCCATAGGTCCTAGGACGCGGAAGCAAGCCACCATCCTCGCCTACAGCCAAAAAAGGAGTTGTTTACTCCCGAGAGCACTAGCCCTCAGGAGGGCTGAAGGTGGAAACCGGCGCCATCTTTAGGGCACGGTACAATGCTCCCTACAGTTCCCCCTTCTTTATTAAAAAAGGCAGGCAGAAGCAGAGGTCTAGTCTCTGAAGTGCAAAGGGAACATGTACAAGTATCGCTCCGGGTGTCATCCACCCAGACAATCCCTGACCCGTCCGACACCCTTTTCACAGAGGCAGGCAGTTGAGTGTCAACCTGCGTGCAACCAGACATACTCCTCATGAGTTCCCATAAGCCAGAGTACTCATGTGCAGTGCTAAGCCTCGCATCCTTCAAAACATTCTTAAGGCTTCTCCTTTAGGGAGGCCAAGCAAGCTTAGGGGGACTGATCCACTCCAATGGCTGAAAATGCTTGGACAACCGTGGCTGCATCGCGACACTGAAGGAACCTAACACGGCAAATGCACCACAGGCAAACTAGGAATATCAGCACCATCAGGCTTGCCAGAGCTCCCATTCCCACCCACTCTTTCTGGTGATCCATAGTGGCGGAGAACCAGGATGCCAGTCCTTCTGCCAGGTCCTCATCCACTCTGGTAGAATTCACGATCACCATGGTCACTCTCAGCTGGGCCGTCAAGTTTTCGAATTCACCAATCCAGTTTCCTAAAAGATAACTTGACAACTGTTTAGACAGATTTATAGCATGAATAAAGTTCTGATATTGTACACTAGTCCCACATAATTCTGGAAACTTCCATTCACAGCCATGCTCGGCCAACTGCCGAAGAGTATCAATCTACTCTTGGACTAGGTCGATCCTTTGATTGATAAGCATCAAGCCCCCTTTTAACTGGGCAATAAGATTCTTTTGTATGTCTAGGACCTGTACTACATTAGCCGAGACTGCATTCAAAGTCTGCGCAGTCTGCACGATATGGCTTGTGGCTCCTATAGCAGCCAATGAGATGGCTGCAATTATGGCAAGCACTTATCTGCACCATCAGGGCCAGCAACAGGAGCTTCTGCATTGTCTGTTTGCTCCCCTGCTTCATTTACCTTTCCCGATTGAATCTTCCTGGTCAGACGTTCTGGTACCCAAACTGGATCATTTCTATCCTGGGGGAAAACACAAACAGACCCTCTCGCCCATGTCAAAACAGGATCTGGGCCACACCAGCGGCCTGTGAGGATGTCTTTCCATTTCACCAGTCCTTTCTGCATAGTGCTTGGATTGGCGTGCCGGTCTGCTGCCGCAGCCCCATGGGCATCCAAATTTAGAAAATTAAGAG
>PVIH01006365.1:0-64694 GCA_004025045.1 Sigmodon hispidus
TATTTATCAAAAAAAAAAAAAACAGTAAAAAGAATTTAAAATGCAGAAGAGTTAACAATAACTATACAGAGGATAAGAATCATAAGCATGGCTTATCAAGGGTAGAAACACAAATAAGATTGCTACACATATATTTTCTTTGTGTTCAGCTTTCCCTATATATCCTTATTCAAGGTCTCTTCCCCCTCCCAACACATCTTTTAAGCCAAAGGAGCTTGCTTATTTTCATGTAATTTATCTACCTTCTTCCTACATGCCCTTTTCAGGTCTTTAGAAAAGTCCAGCATATAAAAGATTCTAAATATTCATTAAGCAAAAAACTACATTTAGAAATTCCACATAGAACATTACCTTTTATCCTTTCCATCACTGTAAACCTTTATTTCTTAAAATCCACTTGACCTCATGTAGTGAGACTATGTTCTAGTACACTGAATATTTGCTCCTCCTACTTGTTTAATGAAACGTTGATTGGCCAGAAGGCAGGCAAGAAGTGTGGGCGGGGCTATCACACTAATAAAACTTTGAGAACAGGAAGAGCAGAGCAGAGATGCCAGAGAGACTGCGAGAGCTAGCAGATGAAAGATTTTAGAAATGCTACTGAGAAAGGTACTGAGCCACATGGATAAACAAGATAAGATTCATGGGTTAGTTTAAGAGCAGGAGCTAGCTAGCAAAATGCCAGAGCCATAGGCTGATCAGTATAAAATTAATATAAATCAATGTGTGTTTTTGTGGGACTAAGTATCTGTGCATCTGGATCACAGGCTGGACAGGCCAGAAACTTAATACTACAAATGGTAGTCCAATGTGGATGATATACCCACATAATGCTGAAGAGAGAAAGGTATCTAGAGTACAGAATCGGAGCCAAAATAGCTTCCAAGTTGTGTCTCTCATATGAGCTGTGGTACAGAACTGCCCTGGTAAGACATGTGGGCTTGGGCTACAAAATGACAGGCTTTTGGATTGCAGCCTGAGCTGCAACAAGGCTGGTTCCTGAGCCTCAATGTAAGAAACAAGCTGCTTATAGTGGATTTAAGGTTTCTGTTCTCACAGACCAAAGAGAATAAAGTCAAAGACTGCTTCTTAGGAGCAGCAGCATTTTTTTTTTAGAAAGCCCTGTTTGCCTCAAACACCCAAGCCTCTCAAAGACACAACAAAGAAACAGAATTACAGCCCAATTTCCCTCATGAACTTTGATGCAAAAATTCTCAACAAAATTTTGGCAAACCAAATCAATCCAGCAACATGTAAAAAAAGTTATTCATCATGATCAAGTAGGTTTTATCCCAGAAATGCAAGGATGGTTCAACATATGGAAAACTATAAATGTCATTCATCATATAAAGCAATTGAAGAAAAAAAGCTACATGATCATTTCCTTAGATGCTAAAAAACCTTTGATAAAAATCTAACATGCCTTCATGATAGAAGTCCTGGAGTGATGAGGAATACAGGGAAAAAACCTAAATATAATAAAGGCAATTTACCAAAAGCTGAGGCCAACATCAAACTAAATGGAGAAAAACTCAAAATAATTCCTCAAAAGTCAGGAAAGAAACAAAGCTGATTTCTCTCCTCGTATCTATTCAGCATAGTTCCCAAAGTGTTAGCTGAAGCAATAAGGGAATGAAAGGAAATTAAAGGGATACAAATTGGAAAAGAAGTCAAACTAACTCTTTTTGCACATGACATGATTGTATACATAAGTGACCCACAAAATCATACCAGGGAACTTCTACAGCTGATAAAAACCTTCAGCAATGTAGCAGGATACAAGATTAACTCAAAATATCAGTAGCCCTTCTATACACTGATGATAAAAGGGCTGAAAAAGAAATAAAGGAAACATTATCTTTTATAATAGCTGCAAATAGCATTAAATACCTTGGTGTAACTATAACCAAAGAAGTATCAAATGTTTGACAAAAATTTTAAATCTCTGAAGAAAGAAATTGAATAATATATAAGAATATGAAAAGATCTGCCATATTTCTGAATAGGTAGGATCAACATAGTGAAAACTGCAATCTTACCAAAAGTAATCTCCAGATTCAATGCAATTTCCATCAAAATCCCAACAATTTTTTATAAAACTTGAAAGAATAATACTCAATTTTATTTGAAATAACAGGAAAGCCAGGATTACCAAAACAATTTTGGTCAACAAAAGAACCTCATGAGGCATCATCATCCCTGATCTCAAATTATACTACAGAGTTACCATAATAAAAATAGTATGGTACTAGCAGACAAGCAAACTTGTGGATCAATGGAATCAAATTGAAGACCCAGACATTAACCCATACACCTATGAACACTTGATTTCTAATAAAGTAGCCAAAAATATTCAATGGAAGAAAGATACTATCTTCAACAAATGGTGTTGGCATAACTGGATGGTAGTGTATAAAAAAAATGAAATTAGAACCAAACCTGTCACCTTGTACAAAACTTAAATCCAAGTGGATCAAAGGCCTCAACATAAACCCAGCTACAGTGAACTTGATAGAAAAGAAATTGGGAAACACCCTCCAACGCATTAGCACTGGTGACCACTTTTTAAATATAACACCAGTAGCACAGACACTAAGAACAACAATCAACAAGTGGGACCTCCTGAAACAGAAGATTCTTAAGACCACAGACACAGTCAATAAGACAAAATGACAGCCTACAGTATGGAAAAAAAATTTACCTATTGCACAAGTGACAGAGGATTGATCTCTAAAATATATAGAGAACTCAAGAAACTAGAACCCAAAACCCTTAAAAAACCCAATTAAAAATGGGGTTCAGAACTAAAAAGGGAAAACTTAGTAGAATTAAAAATGGCTGAAAGGCACATGAAAAAGTGCTCAACATCTTTAGACATCAGAGAAATGCAAATCAAAACAACTTTAGAGATACCACCTTAAACTTCTTTAGAATGGCTAAGATTAAAAACACAGATGACAGCCTATGCTGGAGAGGGTACAGAGCAAGGAGAACATTCCTCCATTGTTGGTGGGAATGTAAACTTGTACAGCCACTTTGGAATGCAATATGGCAATTTCTCATAATACTGGGAATCAATGTCCCCAAGGATCCAGCAATACCACTCTCAGGCACATACCCTAAGGATGCATATTTGTATCTCAAAAGCATTAGCTCAACTATGTTTATAGCACCATTATTTGTAATAGCAAGAAACTGGAGCTAGCAAGATGTCCCTCAACTGATGAATGGATTAACAAGCTCTGGTACAATCCACAACGGATTTTCTTACTCAGCAGTAAGAAAAAATGATATTTTAAAATTTGTAGGTAAATGGATTGATATGGAGAATATCTTCCTGAATGAGGTATCACAATCACACAAAGAGAAGCAGAGGATTTTCTCATTCATTAATAAACTTTAATCTAAAAGCAAAGCATGTCCAATCTGCAAACCACAACCACTGAACAGCTTGGGATCTGAAGCACCTTGGACTGGCACCTGGAGCCCATTTCCTCCAGAGGAACACCTGACCCATTCTTGATGTTAGGATGAGGAAAGCAGATTTGCCTAGACTTGATGCTGAACTAAGCCACCTTGGGACCTTCGGACCTCCTGCCTTTGCTGGAGAGGAGATGAGTTGGGGAGAAGAGAGAGTGAGTGGTAAGTGTGGGAGGGGGAAGGGAGTTTGAACAAGGGGATACATGGATAAAAAATGAGACTTTATTTATAAAAATTTAAAAAAGAAAAAACAATTTTTAAAAAAGCCCTGTTTGCTGAAGGTAAGCAGAGGGGCAGCTTTTAAAAGAGAGGTTTCCTGACTCAATGTTAATGGCATAATACTTGTGAATCTTTGAAGAGGCCCTGCTGCCAAATACTTAACTGGAGTTTATGAGCAACAGGTGGCAGTGCTTTACTTGGTGATTATATGGACTTTAAAATTCCCCAGAGTGGTATTTGTGGGTCCAACCAATACCTTTGCTAAAAAGGTAAATCCTATGAAACTAGAGTAGGAACTGTGTGGAGCCAGCTAGATATCCTAGTGAAGCCTTTAATCCTTAGGCACACCTTGGTAGATTAAATGTGTGTCAGAAACAGAAAAAGAAAGGAGCTGGGTGGAATCAGCCACCCTAGCCAATCAAAGATCTAGTCAGAAACAGAAAAAAATGTAAGAGATATACAGTACAGACAGATTCTAAATGGTTTAGAGTATGTTTAAAAATATACATAGGTTTGAGCAAGAAAAGAAAAAGGAAAAAGAGTAAAGTCTTTAAAAAAAGAAATACAGTAAAAAATAGTAATAAGCCACATAAAGATGGAAAATACAAAAAGTATCTGAAAACTATATATTATGTCTTGTCTTTAAGTTTTTTGACTGAAAATAAATTAGTAAAATCTATTAACAGCCATTTGATTATAAATACTGCTGGATTAATCCAATTTATATATTTTGTAAATGAGTTAAAATTGAACTGAGTTTCAATTTAAAGTTGAAATCAAAAGAATGCTACTTTGGTGTGGTGGAATGTTCTCTGTATGCTGTAAATAAAGGAGCTGTTTCAGCCTATTTGCAGCATCATAAGTGGGTGGAGGATCAGAGGACAGGCAGTTAGGAGAAGGGCAGAGTTAGTCAGTCTCCATTCGACCCTTGAAGAATAAACATGTAACAAGTCCAGGTGAGCTGCAGGCCAGGCCATGTGGCAGATAGATTAATAGAAATGGGTTGATTTAAGATGAAAGAGCTAGCTAGTAATGTGCTTAAGACATGGGCCAAACAGTATGAAGTTAATATAAGTGCCTGATACATTTCTTTGGGGGACAAAAGCCGCTGCAGGTCAGGTACAAACCTCCAGGCCCAAACTGGCCCGAGAAACCTTGTAGAACAGATGGCATCCCAATGTTGGCCCGAACACCCGCATAAAGCATAAGAAAGTTTAAAAAGCTTAAAGAGCGATCCAGATCACTGAAACAGAACCAAAAGCAGCTTTCTGAATTGCATATTTGAATTGTCTTATGGTACAGAGACAGCATGGTGTTTAGGCTAGAATTTAAAAATGGCATGTCTGCAGCACACAGCTTAAACCCATGTGTTTCAGGAAAGGCTTGGCATAAGTGTGATTGATTTAAGGTTTCTGCTTATACTGAACAGAAAGAAAACAGAGTCAAAAACAGTTTTTCTGGTAGCAGCATTTCCAAAGTCCACTCTGTTTGTTGGCAGTGAGAGAGATGCAGCAGGCACCTCTGCCATAGTGAAATGCCGCCAAAAGGAGTGGAGTCAACAATTAAAGTGATACTGACATTTTAAAAGCTCTTTGGGTTGGAAAATGATTATGGACTCTCAATAAAACAGATTTAGACTCACAAAACCTCTAAAATAGGTACAATGTATATAAAATACACATAGACTTCAGAGAGAGAGAGAGAAAAAGAGGTAAAGAAAGACCTTTAAGAAAGAGAAATAAGAAAGATAAAAAAAAGTCACAAAAGATGGCAGATAAACAAAGAGTCTGGATTATGTTTATTGTGTTTTCTTTTAATTTTTTAACTTTTAATGAGCTAACTGCAGAAAGACAATTGATTGCTAAGGCTGCTAAGTTAAACAAATACATATACTTTGAAGATATCTTGACTTTGAAATCTGTTTATAAAAATATGTTACTTGGGAAAAGCATTTCTGTTTTTGTCTCCACAGAAGAACAAAACCTGTGGATTGGTTCCAGGCAAATGTGGTTTGATTTGCTAAGGCCACTTGAAAATTCTCAGCATCCAACCTGCAGGTGAGATGATCCAGTCTCAAGACCCCATGAAATCAACAACGTCCTTTGTCAGCAAGAAGTAGTAAAAGAAAGAAAGCTATGTCCAATTTCCCCAAAATATTACTCATTGATGTTTGTTCTCATTATAGATGGTTAATGGTCATAGACAAAAAAAAAAATTGGGGAGAATATGATATAGAAATTATTAGAAAAGGTAAGTGGATTTTGATTTATTGCTATAAACTTAAAGTTAATTTTGTTATGCTGTATATATTTTTCTACTCTTGATTAAGATATGTCACTGATATAACTGATTTAAAATTGTAATGTGTAATTGAGAAATGCAGAGTAATAGTCATCTATATAACCGAACTTATAGTCATATTAGTTAGGTTTTTGTAGGTATGCAAAGATATATTTCAATTAAATAAGTAGTCTTCAAACACTTCAAAGACATGCAGAATATGGCATTTAAAATATTTTAAGAACTTAGACTTTTCTGGACAGTGAAACATGTCTGCTCCTGGCAGTATCATTGTATTTCAGGAAAATGATGGGCATTGAAGAAACTTCATGTGGAATTTACTTTGTGGCAACAGTTAGCCACTGGACAAGAAACTGTTCTTGTATTGACTGCTTGATTGTATGCTGTACAAACTGGACATGCGTGTTTGATAGGAAAGTGACCTCTGAACATTGGCAGAAGAAGCCAAGATGGTCCTTCAGGTTCCTGCTTTGCAGAAAAAAATTGCCAGGCATCCTTCTGGACACAAGGAGAAGTGACTGACAGACTGTGCCAAATTTCCTGCATCACTGAAAGGTATGCCAGAGATTCAGCCTATAGCCTGAAGATGGATGCTCCAACATTACAAAGGAATTCTGGGTGACTGTCCAAGCAGACAGGTGTCATCTCTGTTGTTTTCTAGACTTTGGAAATTGCTTGCATTTCCTGTTTATTTGGGTAATATTATATCCTTCTGTGATCTTTGATGTGGTTGAAGGTTTAATAATTATAGGTATATTTCTTTTTAGTTTAAAAAGTATATTAGATATGAAACTTTCGACTCACAAGGATAAGGAAGATAATGGAATATTCTCTTTAATTTTGTTAATACAAATAGACTGGATATTGTGACTGTATTTACTGCTTGAGAGCTATTCTATTATAATTTTGCTATATGGAAATTGAAACCTTTCTTTTTGATTGGACAGAAAAGAGGAAGTGTAATGGAATGTTCTCTGTATGCTGTAAATAAAGGAGCTGTTCTGGCCTATTCACAGCACCATAGAAGTAGGTGGAGGATCACAGGACAGGCAGTTAGGAGAAGGGCGGAGTTAGTCAGTCTCCATCTGACCCCCGAAGAATAAATATGTAATGAGTCCAGGTGAGCCATGGGTCAGGACATGTGGCAGATAGATTAATAGAAATGTGTTGATTTAAGATGAAAGAGCTAGCTAGTAATGTGCTTAAGACATGGGCCAAGCAGTATGAAGTTAATATAAGTGTGTGAATCATTTGTTTGTGGGAAAAAGTCGCTGCAGACAAGGTCTGAACCTCTGGCCCAAATGGTCTGGGGAAACCATCTATAATACTTTGGAGAAGTTTTCTCTTTACTTCCACAGAAATTGAGAGGCTGTGGATTTATTCCTGGTTAAAGAAAATAAAGTTTGTTCAAGGAAGACCTTCTGAAAAGTCTCAAATGGAAATGGATGACACAGATGATTCAGCATTTCAGAGCACCTCTGTTGCAGTTTCCTCTGAGCTCTGCATCTAAAACAACTTCAAGGATACTGGCTAAGATGAGCCTGCCATAGAGAGAACTTTAATATAGACTTGTGAATAATTCTGAATTTTTATATGGGTTCTCATAGGATTGCCAACATTCCCAGTCAGCAGGAAGTAACCTAAAGAACAATGTCCCCATTCTCAAAATATGGATTATACATGTTTTTCTTTGTTTATACTGTTGGTTACAAGTTGTTATAGATAATTGTGGAAAAAACTATGCAAAGAAAATTAAGTTTGGGGTTCTTCTTTTAAGAAGAAAAATAAGGGATATGTAGTAGGATTACATTACATTGTACATAATTGTACCACCTATTTGTTTAATGATAATGCTGATTGGCTGAAGGAAGTGTGAGTGGGTTTATTAGACTAAGAAAACTCTGGGAACAAGAACAGAGCAGCGATGCCAGAGAGACACCAGTAAGACACACAGGAA
Organism: Sigmodon hispidus; assembly: GCA_004025045.1. Taxonomy (NCBI): domain Eukaryota; kingdom Metazoa; phylum Chordata; class Mammalia; order Rodentia; family Cricetidae; genus Sigmodon; species Sigmodon hispidus. Next base: position 7,958 of record PVIH01006365.1, read on the forward strand.
AGAAGTTGAAATGCTGCTAAGAAAAGGTACTGAGCTATATGGCTGAACAAGATAAGAATCATGAATTAGTTTAAGAGAAAGAGCTATCTAGCAATATGCCAGAGCCGTAGGCTGATTAGCATAAAATTAATAAATATCTGTATTTTTGGGGGGACTATAGGTCATGTTTGTGTGTCTGGATCACAGGCTAGAGAGGCCAGAAACTTAATACTACAAATAGTGCCCAATGTGGGGGTTCTTTGGGACTGCTGATCCAGATCTTGGGACTAGTCCAGGTCAGAAAATTTATATTACAACCTCACACTCTCCTAGAAACTATGTAATATAGGTGCTGATTCTATTTTCCCAGTGTTCAGGAGAATATAAAGCTAAAAATTACCTGACCAATAAAGTATCAGATTTTTTTAAACTGAGGCTTATAGATCCCTATCAAGTAACTCTGTCTCTCTAGCACATAGGCATATTATATTTCTCACAGATAAGCCTGTGCAAAATAAGGTCAAATAAGAATAACCTAAAATAATAGCTTCATTCTCTGAAATAGAAAATAGTATTCAACCATTGGCAATATTTTAGCAAGTATTGAGACTCAGTGAATGGAGTTATTAAATTTACAAAACAAAATTATTTGTCCAATATAGAAACAAAGAAAGAGCCTGAGGGTTAGAGCCATTGAAATTTCAAAGGTAGAATGTTAATTCCTACTGTGGGAAACAGACATTGATGTTTAGAGACTGTGCTGCACTGTTCTGTTTTATGTACAAGTTACAAGTTCCTATCTAGGTTGCTCATCTTCCTGTTGTCTCTAATTCAAGCCTGTCTCATCAGTAGACCCAGTGTTTTGAGTTTTATTTTTGCTTATGACTCCTTTGGTTCTGTATAGTGTGTTACTCTCTTTGAGGCTATTGTTATTTTTTAGCGATATGTGTCCAGCCTTTACCTAGGAGTTGAACTGCCACAGGCACCTACTTTGTCTTGGCCAAAGGGTGAGAAGCCACAGCATTAAAGACTTTCTTTTAACTAACCTACAGAGAATTTCTGGTTCTGTTCCAGAGAGGGGTCTGTGGTGTCAAAGCACTGGACAAAAATCTGACAAATCTTGTATGAATGTTATCACTTCTAGGCCAATCTTGAGTGCATCTATGTTGCTTTTTTTTCTGCTTAGAATTACTTCAAAATAAAACCTGTTCTGAGTCAGAGAGCAGAAAGATAGATTAGTGAAAACATCCTTACAGATTCATATTATAATATTCAGTTGATTTTGCCAAACTCTTGCTTGACATTGAAGACATACATGATAATATTTAAAATGTCACTATCACTTATGAATTACATAGTATGGGGAATATTTTATTTTAAAATATTTTATTGTTTTTAAGAGGACTCTTTTTCTTAGTATAGGTACATTTTGATAATTTTATCAAATTAGAGTATTTTGTCCTTCAGTCTATAAAAGCAAAGGTAATCTCAGAGCCTATGATAACAGATAATTAAAGTTATTTGTATGTGGCTTTGAACTAAGGTTAAGAAACCCAACTTATCCTGCAGATGCATTATGAGACTATAATAGACCTATGCAGTATTTACATATACTTCCTTTCCTAATAACAGCTAATGCTCTGGCTTGCAGGGCAGTTGCAAATAATTAAACATATTTATTATAGACAATAGCTGGACATCTAGAGCATGTTAATTCATCTCTATGTAGGCTTCACTATATCATGTGTTTGATATATTTGCACAGTTAATTTTTAAATGCACAATGAGTTAATATTTACATGTTTTGTTTATAAATTTACCTAGACCCTTCTTGCTAAATAATTGAGAAAAAAATTTAGTAAACAGTGTTTAATAGGATGCTGTATAATACCATAATACACTTATATCAATTTAAGGATTATTGAAGTAAGAAACTTAATGTCTTAAGCGAGGATTTAAAATCCCATGCAACATTTGTCTCAGTTCCTATGCTTTTGAAAATACCTATTTTGATGCTGTAATAACATAGGACCTTAAGTTATTTGAACTCTAGCTCTCAGTGCCAACAGGAGAGTATGTTAGAAATTCCTTCAGCAAGGAAGGCTTAGGCAAAATATCACCTAATGGCATCCAACTAGCATAGAATTTCCCAAATTAGTTTTTCTAAAGTCAAAAGCATTCAATGAAAGAATCTTGAATAAATCAGGATTTTTCAGTGAGCACTTGATGATAGGTACTGTTTTGCTTGATGCCTTCTCTCTAAAATTGTTCTATTAACAAAATTTTTGGATATTTTGAGTATAGAAATGAACTAACGTGTACATTTCCATGAAACAATCTGGCTCCATGTCTTTTCACCCTTTTTTAAAAACATAACTCCATAATTGTCATATATTAGTCAATGATATAGTCTAGTCTAACAGTCAGGGAATATTTCTCTGGACAAGCTTACTATGCAACTCTCTTTCCTTCATGCCATATTTCTATTAACTTTACAAGGGGTAGTTGAAATGCCATCATTTTAAGGAACACAACTGAAACTGACCTTTTCTTTATCTCTTCAAATACTCTAGTTTCAATAGCACAAATAACTCAAAATTCACCATAAATTTAATTTAAAATAACAACTAAGCTTTGTAATAAAAGCATTTTTCATTTTAATCATATTTGTATATTACAGAATTTACAGAATAGTAAGTTCTTCACTAATATTGAAAAAATAATGAAATTAAACAAATTTTGTAATTATCTGGTAAGCATCATATAACTCTTCATATCACCTATACCACACATGTCTTTTTCTCTGAAAATTTCCTTCCCATTAAGGGGAGAATTATCTCTCTCTTTTTAAAAAATCTTTTTATTTATTTATTTATTTATTTATTTATTTATTTTTATAGAATAAAGTCTTTTTTTTTTTAATCCATGTATCCCCTTGTTCCATTTCCCTTCTCCCTCCCAAGCCTTCCTGGTCAGCCTTCAGCTTTCCTCCTTCCCATTCTCCATCCCCTCCCCAGAAAGAGCAAGAAGTGCCAAGGTGGATTAGCTCAGCATCCACTCTAGGCAAGTCTGATTTCTTCATTTTAATATCCAGACTAGGTTAGGTGTTTCTCTGGAGGGAATGGGCTTTGAAGTGCCAATTCATGCACAGAAACACAGTATGATCCTTCCCTTTGAGGCTCCACATATTGCCCCTGTCAGTGGAAGGTTGCCTGTCATTGGAGTGCTTAGTTCCTATTCCAGATGGTTCCCAGGTGGCTGTTCTTAATTCACTGAGCTCCCCAGAGCTTCAGCCAGCCATCACTGTGAGAGTTTTTCTCATAGTTTCTATTTTGCTGCTAATATAGTGTCTCCTCTCCCACTATCAGCTGGTCCAGGGTCTCAGCCTAGTGCTGAGCCATATATCCCTGCCTCTACCTCTATTCATTGTTGGATATATGTTCTATGATGGCACATAGGGTGGTTATTCATTTGATTATGGGTGAAGGTCCTATTTAGGCAAGACCTCAGCTATTGGTTGGAGACCTAGCCAGGGACATTTCTTATATGATGATTCTTTGTTTTTCTCTGTAGTTGTATAGAAATAAACTTCTAAGCAACTTTTTTCTGTTTTGAGTTATCATATATATATATATGAAATATTGTCTATTTACTTCTATGACTTGTTAGTCACTTGGAATACCCTATCCATTTTATTTTCAGTAGTTATGTTTGGAATTGTCAGTGATATATAGTGTTGTATTTTATGCCATTACCCGTATACCCATTTTCCTTTTCTGGATGTTTAGTGTGTTTCCATTTTGTAGCTATTACAGAGAATGCATCAGTGAACACTCATTTTCATGTCTTACGTGAGAATGTGAAAGAGGTCCTCTGTGAATATACCAGAATGAGGATCATAAAGTTACAGGCTACACACATTTCCATCTTTGCTAGGTGATGGTAAATGATTTCTCACATGAACTGCACCCAGTGGCATTCATATATAAAGCTCATAAGAGCCTGAATTGTTAGACTTTTACCTTATTTAATGGATGTCTGTGAAAGTAGATTAATTTCCATTCTTCCAATAACATGTGACATAAACCATTTATTAAAGATTAAAATTTTTACTCATTTTCCACTTGTTCTTAGGCATATCTTTTAATATCTATGTACCAAACAGTATTACTACCACCTCTCTCTTTCCTTTTCTCTCTTTCTCTTTTTCCCTTTCTTTCTCTCCTACTGAGAATGGGAAAATCGGCTTTTCTCTAGGGATGAGCCCTCGAAATGGTTATCAAATTACAAATGGTCTGCCCTAAAAACATATACATATCACACAATGCTAAATAGGTTCAGCAGTTTGTATTTGTATGTTTATTCACATACATAAATTTGAAACAATAATAAAGAAGAGGGAGTCATGAATTTGAGAATTAACAGTGGAAGGTGCAGGGTAGGAACAGTTATGGGAGGAGAGAGAGAAAGAATGATTTAAATGTAGTATACAAATATAAAGTTTAAAAGATATGTCTTGATCTTTTTTCCAGTTCTATCAAACTGAAGAGTTACCCATAGCTGACTAAGGCAATGTAGAGAAGGCCTTGATATGCTTCACAGTGGCATCCACAGTCAGGAAACAGGAGGGTAAAAGCTGAAATTCATCTCATTTTAAGATTACTAGCTTATTTAGGATGGTTGATATTGCTCACATTTGGGTGTGTATATATGAGATTTGTTAGAGTGGTTTACTGGCTGTGGTTGCCTGATGCAATGACCTTTTTTGGTTCATAAAAAAATGTATGTTTCAACAGTTCCAATTACCAAATAGGAGATGCCAAGGAAGCTGTCATTGTTCTGTCTATGTTGCAATCCCAAATAGGTACAACCACCAGCAAAGACGACTCAAGATGGACAAACTTGCCAGTAAGACTGAGGGAAAGCAGGCAGAAAGCAAAAGCTTTGTTCTTCCATGTCCTATTATGTGGGTTGCCACCAGAAAATGTAGCCCAGATTTATGATGTTTCTTCCAGTCTCAAATTATCCAGATTTAGGCTGGGTCTTTTCATCTCAAGTAATGCAGTCATGAAAAATTTTTCAGAGGTGTGCCCAGATGCTTGGATTTTACTTTATTCCAGATATAATCAAGTTGACAACCAAGATTAACTTTAGGAGCTCATGACCTGAAGGTGATATCATACATTTCTTATATTCCTGGGACCTACCACCTGAGGTTATGTGTAAAGTTGTCCACTTGTGTCATGAATGTGCTCAGAACTTGGGTTTTTGAAGCATAGTGGATTCAGATTATTTTGAATGAGGATGCTTATCTGCACTTGAAGGTACAAGGACTTTGGTGCTCCATATATTCCTTCGGCTCAGTTATCTAGTTGCTGTCTGGCAAAGGACAACACATCTAATCTCCTTGTTCCTTATTTTATCTATTTAGTATATGGTAGTGACTGGCCCTGACTTGCAGGATGATATAAATGTTTTTGGCATAAAAGTTAAACCATAGAAGAGTTCCAATAAATTCTTTCAATTAGAATAATAATCTTCAAAATAAAATGGAAATTAAACAAAAATTCAGTAAGACTATATATCCCAAAATGTAGTATTAATGACATTAACTTTAAATTAAGTAAAAATGTCCACTCTCTTTGCCTAGGTAAATTTTCATTTTCTTCCATACCAAAATTGTGAAAATTCTGATCTGTTCATATGATAGGGCCAATAGAGGTTTCATGAAGAATAGTGAGTCATCTCCAGCCTTGAACTTCTAACTGTATACAATTCCATATGGCCATCCCTGAAATAATATAGATATAAACAACACTAAATAGGCTCAGTGGGCTGTATTAATACATTATTTATTATATTAATATATTTAGAATTCAATTATTGTATACTTGCTTATATATTTATGTTTATGTATATAGATATATTTTTAATTTTAATTGTTATATATTCAATGTTTGTGCTATTTATTAGTATATAAATTAATATTAACTTATATGTATTAATTTCTATATGATTATAGTATATTGCATGGGCATATATAATAAATAAATATATAAAAAGATAAGCAGAATAAAATATATATGAATATTTATATTAATAACTCTCACTGGGTCCATTTAATTTTATATATATATATACATATATATGTAATGTAACATCAGCAATCAAAGAAAAAGAGTCTACAAATGTGAAGGGAAATAAGGGAATGGGAGCATGGATGGAGTTGGAGACAGAAAAGTAAAAGGGAGATAATGTAATTATAGATAAGTACAATAAAAATATGTGAAAAATATAGAAGTGAGTATCTAACAGAACTCTGTTATGGAAGTGATGGATTGGCATTGTCCCTTTCAAGTACATTGTCGCAGGGACATAATACATTCTTGAAGGTCAGGAAATCAAGATGATTATAGTAACTCCTGTCCTGTGTCTACAGCTGAATCTTGGGACTAAGGACTGTCAGCTGGAATCTGGTATTTCAGTACTGGATTTTCACAAACTTATGTTTGGAAACTTGCTGCCACCATGGGAATGGTGGCAGGACAATCCAGTCACTCAAAACCTGCTTGTCCCCTAAATAGGACCATTTAGCTTGTTAAAATTGCCCTATGTTCTTTTAGTAGGAGAGGCAAATGCCTCTATACTCTATGTTCTGTGTTTGATGTATGCAGTTTTTTCTCATAATAATAATTGACTGCTTAATGCTGTGTGAAATGTGAGCCTTGTTTCTACTCCTTTTTTCTCTGCATATTAACAGACTCAGAAATAAACTTGTTGCTGCTTCTCAAGCAGAGACCAGGAAGTCACCTTGAATTTTGTTTTTCTGTCTCTGTCTGTTCTGTCTCTAAGATTTCTTCAGCTTCACCTCTCTATTCAGCAAACCCAGAAGATTTGCTGACAGGCTCCAACAAAAATGTAAGATAGTTTGTGTAAGAGAACACTTGGTGCTATTATAATCAGAGCAATATTAAAAGAATGAGATAATGTACCAAGGAGAGACTATGAATAGGTCCCTATACTTTATATGTTCAAAATGCACAGGTCATTTGGTTACAAAGACTAGGAGAAAGGCTCAGTGGGAGGATGCAGGGTCTGAAGTTTCTCAGCATTGCTGGACTAACTTCTTCAATTAGTTAAATATCCTGTTCTTGATATATCAGTGAACACATAGTAATTTTCACCAGGCTAAATAATAAAACAACAACAAAGCTTGTAAACAGTAATTAGTTTAATCAACTAATGTGTGATTTTTATAAAGTATAATTGACTAGAAAAAAAAAAGTGTATATAAAGGGACTTTGGCAGATGAAGCCCAATCATGATAGACAAAACCTAATGCCCTTCCAAGGTACCTATGGTCACTTCCTCCTCTACCACAAATCAGTAAGAGGATCACAAGGCAGCCTGTTTGTAGCAGGGTCTTTGCTAACATGCCAAAACAGTAATAATGTTTAAAATACTTTTCTTAAAATGTTTATTTTAAGAAATACAACCAAATAGAAAGAAACTCTTTGATCTATAGTTATAGCACTGAGAAAAGTGGCTTATCAGCTTTTAGATTTCTTTTTTAATATATTTTTTTCTTTTTAGAAAAAACACTATAATGACAATAAGATGCTGTCTACATGAATTAATTCATTCTTAGCTTTGTATACGAGTGTATGGCAATGTTTGCTTATATGGCATTTTTTTTCCAAGGTTGAATACTTACAATCAATTAACTGTGAGGCAAAAATCGAAAGAATTAACTGTATAAAGCAAAATGGCTGCCATGAAAATGATGTTTGAGACTTGGGTGAGAATTTAATTGTTGTGAAAATGAGCAATTATAAATTTTTAGTTCATTTACATGGCATGAGGATGGGAGCACTAACAGTAAAGAATAACAGTTACTTATTTTTACTGAAAAAGACTTTTGTTTAATTTTCTTTGAGCTAATAAAAGAATATAAATAGTGAGTTGAAGACATGTCACCTCATTTGCCAATCATTGCCTCAATAATTATTAAAATTACCAACACACAACTCCAAAAACTTTCTACTACCCTACTTCTTAGTGGTTTTCTAAGAGGTAATTTTTCTTACTGAAAATAGTTACTAGCTCTATTCTTTCATTTGCTAATGAAGATATCCCTCAAAATATGACTACGATTAACAAGAAAAATTATCAGTTACCAACTCTTCAAATTTATCTAACTTAGAACAGGTAAATTTAAGTTTCTAGAGATGAAAGATATATTATGTCACAGTGATCATCACTAATGAGATATGTTAAAATGTTTTGGAGCATATTCATATTACTTTTTCAGGTGTATTTTATATTTGTTCATCAGATATTTTCTGGCTGATTCCTGATGCTTAGTCAATGACTCAGCAAATAACAAATATAAAAAAGTCTTTGTCCTCATGGTCTCTAAGAGCAAACACAAATATAAAATGGTATAATATTGCATGAGTTTTAAATTAGCAATGCAATTTTCAAGAAATTATGCATTTATTTCTAACTTTTTCATACCTTGCCTCCAGACCTCCAAGGAGAAATCATTGTCATGTGTTAGTATTAGGCATTCTAGACAAACTAGTTACTTTTCTATGGTTGTAATAAAATGGATAAGTTGTGTATTTTATAAAGAAAAATATCTGTCTCTAAGTCTATAGATTCCAAAGTGTAATGCTCAGTCTCTCGTAAAGGGATTGTGTCTACATGACAGTTTTGTTGAAGGCACAATGGTGGAGGAACTGTAAGAGAGAAGTTTATTAAAAAACAAGAGGAATGCAGACTCAAGGATCAAGACATGCTTTGTGTAACATACCTGTCTCTTGTAGGAAGTACTGAGGACCCAAGAGAATGACATAAATCCCTCAGTTCTGAATCTTTTCCTATTATACACCTTCTCTTATGGTTCCTCTTCCTCAGAGTATAAATAGTGAGTTGAAGACATGTCACCTCATTTGCCAATCATTGCCTCAATAATTATTAAAATTACCAACACACAACTCCCAAAACTGTTAGAGGGCAGGCTTCTATCACTGAACCTATGGCAATCATACCCAAACATTATCCAGATTCTCTCTTCCTCTAAACAGTACTGTACAGAAAAACCACACTTCTGTTACTTATGACTTTATACTACTTGAATAAAGTGGTCCTCAGGTCTGGGTCTTTATCCATAAATTTTTCTATCTCACCTTGCTCCATGAGCTAGATAAATTTCTCTCACATTTAGTCCTGGAGCCACTTATAAAATAATTACTCAAAGGCTTATATTAATTATAAACCATTTTTCTATAGCTCAGGCTTTTTGTTAGCTAGCTTTTTCATCTTAAATTAACTCCTTTTTAAAATCAATCAATGTATCACCATGTGTCTGTGGCTTATCTGTGTTCCATTACATCTTATTTCCCTGGCAGCTAAAAATGTCTGCCTTCATTCAGCCTTTTCCCCCCCTGTATTTATTTTGGATGTCCACCTTGCTGTTTTCTGTCCTGCCATAGGCCAGAGCAACTTTATATTTATTTATTTATCCTTTCTTATTATGAAAAAAGTCTCATTTTTATCTATGTATTTGCTTGTTCAACTTCTTTATTAATCAATGGTAACAACACACCTTGACAGCATACAGAAAGCATCACTCAGCACTTCTACTTTTCTGTCTAATCAAAAAGGAAGATTTTAACTTTAACATAGTAAAATTATATATAGCAAAACAATTATCAAGCAAGAATTATGATTGCAATATCTAGTCTATTTGTATTTGGCAAAATTAAAGAAAATACTCTATTATCTATCTTATTTTTGTGGGTTTAAAGTTTCATATCTACGTTACCTTTATCATGACTAAAGAAAACTGTAATTACAACTATCTAGTCTTCAACACCATTGAAGACCATAGAAGGAGATGATATTATCTGAGTCAACAGAAAGTGCATTGTAAGTAACTTCCAAAGTTCTAGAAATGACACAGACATCTGGCTGCCTGGACCATGGCCCAAAGTTTCCCTATAACATTAGGACATCCATCTTCAGCCTACAAGTGTAGAGTCTTTGTCAGACGTTTTAGTGAGGCAGGAAATTTGAAAGATTGTTCAGCCCATACTGGCAAATTTTGTCAGTTACTTCTCCCTGTGTCCTGCAGAATGTCTGTCAGTTTATTCTGTGAAGCAGAAACCTAAAGGACCACCTTGACTTGATTTTGTAAAATTCAGTGGTCACTTTCCTATGGGTACTACAAGTCCAGTTTATACAGTATCTTATCAAGCAGTTGAAGCAATACTCAAAGGATGTACATTCTTTCCTCCAAGGCATTAGCTCAACTATGTTCATAGCAGCATTATTTGTAATAACCAGAACCTGGAAACAGCCAAGGTGCCCCTTAATTGAAGAATGACTTAAAAGAATGTGATACATTAACACAATGGAGTACTACTCTGCAGGAAAAAAAATGACATCCTCAAATTTGTAGGTAAATAGATGAATCTGGAAAGTATCATCCTGTGTGAGGTAACACAGGGCCAGAAAGAGAGACATAAGTGGATTTTAGCCATAAAGCAAAGGATAACTGGGATATAATCCACAAACTCAGAGCAGATAAGTAATAGGAGAAACTTCCATGGAGCCACCTGGAAAGAGGAAATAGAGAAGATTTTTCTGAGTAAATGAAATTGTATGGAGGCGGGAGCAAGCAGAGGTGGAAAGAGATTATGAGAGAATGGGATGATTAAGTGGGGGGATCAACAGAGAGGAAGAACACAGAAATAGATATTTGGATAAAGGGAGCCATTGTGGGTTTAGAGAGATATCTGGTGTTAGGGAAACATCCAAGAATCCACAAGATGAGCTCAGTTAGGACTTCAAACAATGAAGAAGGTACCTAAACTGGCCTTTTCTTATTATATGAATGACCACCCTAATAGCCATTATAGAACATTTATCCAGCAGTTGATGGAGGCAGATGCAGAGATCCGTATCTAAACGCCAGGCTGCGCTAGTAGTTCAGCTGAAGAGAGACAGGAAAGATTGCATGAGTGGAGGGATTGGGATCATGATGGGGAGACAGCTTGCCAGCTCTGAAATGACAGCTGAGAAATTTTCATGGACAGATCTAAACCCTCCAAATGTGAATGACAGTCCACAAAGGTGCGGGGGAGTTTGTGGAACCTCTTGTACTAGGGCCAGAGTTTTTTCTGGTATATAAACTGGCTTCTCAGAGCCCATGCCCTCTGGGGAACACCTTTCTCAGCCTTGATACTTGGGGAGAGACTCGGTTCTACCTCAACTAGATTTGCCAACTGAACTACTCGCCTTGGGATTCCTTGCCCTCTATAGGAAGTGATGGGGGGTTAGAGTAGGGAGAGGCTAGGGGAGGATTGGGAGAAGAAGCAGGAGGAAGAGCAGTGGTGTATGGAAAATATTTAAATAAAACTATATATGTATACATAGATAAATACATATATTCATGTAGCGGGAAATCAGGAACTATACATGTGAAGGATCACATCAGAGGACTGGAGACTAGTGGGGTGTGGTTAACTGGAAAGGATTCCGGAAGTAGACCTCCGAGGGAGAGGACCGGGACAGGAAGCCAGCATTCTCTCGGGAGAGTTCCCGACCTGGTGCGCAGTTCAGGCCAGCGGCGCGGGAGTTCGGACGTACAGTGTGGGGATGAGGAGTTTTCCTTAGAAACGCTGCAGTGCGCTGCAACCTTATCCCTTCATTTTCTCTTAAAACCTTCTCTGTTTTGTAAGTGATTTTCACAAATTAAACCCCATTTAGAACATATCTCACGGCAGGTTTTTACCACGATATATTCATAAGAGTAAAATATACTGAAATAAAAATTCTCTTTAGATATGTATAATGTTAATTACAAATATAATTGATTTACATTTACTAAAAATAAGATACATTGTTCATAGTTGTCTTTCATAATTTGCTTTTCTAATTAGCTCATAAAGTCTAGATGGAGAAGTCTATGCTTTAGGTCTGAGCAGATGCCTCTCAATGTGTAATGCATTTTAAGGAATTTTTAGATGAATTAATGCTCAACAATGTTCAAATGTTCATGTATCTCATTTCTTATGCAAAGAGCAGCTCTTCCACAATCATGGAAGACAGGTGATATTAAACACCAATTCAAAAGGAAAGTCACTTTGCAGGCATCCAATCCTCTTTGGAGAGGACCACTGTGGGAAAACAGCCTTCATTGTTAAGCTATTTTCTGCCTGAGGCTGCAGAATGAAGTGAACAGCTGACTTGAGTGTGAGTGGGTTGCTAAAATGGGAGGTTTCCTTTTGCACGACCTCCAGTACTGAAATCCTCTGGGAATTAATGTTTAGTTTGATTAAAAGTTTCCCATTGTTCTCATCGTTTATGTTCAGGTGAAGAAACTGGAGCATGCTGTTTCATGTGTTGTCTAAAACAAAGGAGTGCTAAGAAGCAGCTCCAAAAGGAGCCATCTATGTGTGAGGAGGAGTAGGTGAGGTTTCTTGACATGGGTGATGCTTATATAAGGCCCAGGAATTGAAGTCTGATACTGCAGAGAAAATGACCCATTTTCTCCCCTCATGTTGTGGGGTATGTGAGAAGAATGCTCACTTATGGACTGAATCTAACAGAAAGTCTTTATTAGCTAGTGGTGACTACACTAGGTGTCCAGGATCACAGTTTTGCCCCAGCCTTTCTCAGTGTGAATGTTTAAACACAAAAACCATGTCCTGGGTTGGCATACAGTTAGTTAACAAGAGCAACTAACTAGAAGCAGAACTATGGAAGACAAGAGGTAAGGTGAGTAGAGACCTTCCTAGAACTTTGGGCTTTGTGAGTTAGGTCTTTGTTTTTATTTTCACAGGTAGTGCTGTTTATGTGCTGAATTTTATGGCTACATTGTTCTTTCAACATGAAGACAGTTGTGGTAATGTCTGGGAGCCTACAAATGTCTGGGACCCTGATACACTTGTCTACTAGAGGCACAGACAAAACTATGTGGAATCAATGTGGATGCTAATTACAAGTTATCCAGTATAAGAGTCCACATAATGTTATAATTACTTGCACCTAAATTGTGTTGTCACATAAAGTACCATGGCATATAACTACACACACATTCCACAATCTCTGCATAGTATAGGTTGGCATTAAAAAATTATATTCAACAAACTCTTCAAAAATGGAATCTCAAAATGTTATTAGAAATAAAAAATATACATTCCCAAAAAATCCATATGATAAATAAATTATCTTTTTTAGTTTGGAGAGTATAATTTAATTAAAATATTCTTCTCCTTCCAAACCTTCCCTTATACTCTTCCACACTTATTTTCAAGTTTATGTTTTTCTTTTTTACTCATTGTTTTGGCACACATATATGCATTCTTTTCAATGGAGCAATTTACAGGTTTTTACCACTTAAAGTTAAGTAGAAGCAGAGCATAGTGATGGATAAACTTCTTTTGCCTCCCTCTGTGAGGTGCACTTGGACTTAACTTTAATATTTGCAATTGAAAAATAAGGACTATATATAATTGTTTTTCACATTTTATCTAACTGGACAGGTGGGAGCGATTTAGTTTTTTTTCCTATTCAGTAACTCTGTCATTAAATGGCCCTTAACTAGACTTCCTCTTACCCCCTCCTACAGCCATTCTTCACAAATGTGTCCCTTTTGTCCCTCAATTCTACCTGCTCTGAAGAATCTCTCTTTGACCCCTTTGCCTTTTATTCTTGTGTTAAAAGAGAGGTTTATATGAAAGCCTACCCTCTAGCCTCTCTAATTTTTTGTGGAGTCAGTGGGTGGGGCTAGCTACTAGCTGACCAGAATTAACCATAGAGGTTTTGGAGGACTGAGGATAGGAGACAGGAAGTAGTAAGGCAGTGCTGAGAGAGGATCTCAGCTTTTTGGATGGAGGAATGGTCATAGGTAGCTGCTCCACTGCTTCCCTCACCTTTCAGATTCTTACCCTGATATCTGACTCCTGATATTTTTAATTGATAAAGAATAATTAGATAAATGTCTCACTCTATTCCATGCACTGTGAAGATCTTTGAGATAGGGTATTATGAGGTGAGCCTGTAAAGCAAAGGCTGAGAGTACAACAAGATGTTGAGATATGCAAGTACTCAGTAGTTGCCTTGAAAGAGTTTCCACTGGCTTAATCTAAGAGAATTCAGATCATCAAAATAAAAACTTAGAAAATAAAAATGTAAAAAAATATATATTAGCCTCTATTGATAATAGGTAAATTACTAATTTGAGAAGAGTAAAGAACCCTTGTATACAGTAGAATTTTCATTTGAAAATAATCAAAATGAAAGAGGAGTTCACTGTGAGATATTTATTAGTTGGAGGAGGACAGGACAGTAGAGGACATTGTGACTAGATGATAAAATTTAATATGTCCAACAAGAAAGAGATGGATATAGTGTGTCTCTCATGAGGAAGATATTCTATTGACTCTGCATCTTGTGGCAAACAGCATAACCTGAAGTAACAAGGAGGAAACATCAGACATCTTCAAATGTACAGCATTCTATTTTTAGAAAAAAATATTTTATTTTTTAAAATGATTAATGTTATCCATTCTAAAGAAAGCCTGTGGAAGGAATTGAGATTCAAGAAGGTTAATTATGCATGGCAAATAAATGTAGCAACTGATATTGCCCATGTCAGACACTGCAATTTGGAGAAGAAAATTTGAAAATAAAATAATGGGTTAGAATACAAATGTTCACTTAGGTAAACAGTATTATATATTATATCAGTGTTAAAGTTGCTATTTTTTTTAAAAATATATGTATGTTTGTGGGTATGTGCCCAAAACATCAAAAGAGGTAATTGATTCTCTGGAATTGAAGTTATAGGCTGTTGAGAGTCACCTCATGTGGCTTGCTTCTGGGAGCTAGAATCAAACTATGAGAAGGAGCAAGGCGGTAAGCAATATTTTTTTTTGTGGTTCCTGCTTCAGTTTCTGTCTATGGTTTTCTGCCCTGCTGAATTCCTGCCTTGTCTTGCCTCAATGCTAATTTAATCAACCACACTAATAAATCTTCCCTTCCAAGTTGGTTTTGGTCATGGTGTTTATCAACACAGCTGGAAGAAAACTATTGCAAAGAGTAATACTTGATCCAAGTGTGCCTTAAAATATTGTCAGCTAAAACTATCACATGGGAAGAGCATGTTCAAGGCCACATCTGTCCATTGGTTTAACCTTTCAAATGTGTTCTACATGACCTTGTACTATATGTGTGCAGAAATATATCGGCCATCTTTCTCTCTTAAACAACATCCTCACTTATTCTGAGTGTCTGGGGAGGCTTGGGCTGCCTACCCTGAATGTACCTTTTTGTATGGATGTATATAAGCTCTCCACATTTTTTTCCTTCAGAGAAAGTTCTGCTTCAGAAATAACTCTTGTGTTCTCTTTACTGCAGCAGTCCATAAATCCTCCTCTTCTTTTTTATTTCTCAGCCTTGTTGGTTTCTGATTTGCACTCATTAATATTTAAGCCCATTATGCATGGCTCCAATGCTTATTGAAAAATATAAGAAGGATATAGCAGACATACTTCTCTACTTAGATTTAAGTAGTGTAAACTTTCTTCCTCTTTGATTTAAATTAAAAACGAAACATAACAAAAAACAAACAAAAAACAAAAACCCTTTTTGATGATGACAGTGCAGTGCAGTAGAAAATGTAAAAGGAGAAAATTATTCCTTTTCTCTTCCCTGCCTTTTCTTTCTTCTTCCTCTCCCACATTCTTCTACTACTAAAAGAATAAATGTGGAAAAAAAATAATAGTCTGTGAAAATAGAAATAGTATATGGCCCTATTTTTTTTATTATAATGTCTTGTCATTTAGAAACTCCCAGAGTTAGAATTTGGTGGTGGCACAGACAAATAGTGTCCATCACTGAAGACGACTTTTGTGCCCTGAGTGACTTTGTATAAGAAAAGCAGGAACCCCGATATTCCTGTTTTGGAGCCACCTCAAAGGGTAGCAATCAGTGCTGCATTCGCAGTGCTGATGAGTTTCAGTTTTTGATTTATTTTTACTTTTTTGAGTATAATTATATACTCATAGATTCATATATTCAATTTATTTTAATTAACATGTCATTTGCTGCAGAAAGGAATCAAGAAACCATCCATAAAAGACTACCACAGACCACAACTGTCTGTTTCCATTCATTTTCACATTTTTATTTGAATACATCTTTTCAATTTTTCTTGTTATATTTAGAGTCCTAGAACATTTTTAGAGTTCCATCCCTTCAGACTGTTTTTTAGTTGTAGTATTTTGTATGTGAAAGGGAAGGAAAGGGGTCATGATTTTCTAGGCTCTTCTGTCAATGGCCATCATTCTCAGATTCATCTATTCTTACTTTAGTAAGAATTAAAAATAAAACCAAGAATCTCTATTTAATGTCATGTGACTCTTTTTTGTCAGTTGATATACATGTATATGTTTTCTTTATGAATATTTTAGTGTGCTGAATTACAGGAAGAGATTATTTATACTAAGTCAGCCTTGCTTTAAGTATTTATTTTAATCTGTTTCTACTACAACAGTCTTATATTATTTACGCTGTTCCTGCAGTGTTATGAGTAAGTAGTAGGCATTTTTATCCTGTTGTTACTATTACAGTAGGATCGTTCTCTCCCTCAGGACAAGTTACAGTTTCCTCCTTTTAGTTACTCTCCTCAGGCAGGTCTCAGAAAGTGAGTTTCCATTAGGCCAGGTTCAGGAGATGGGAGGAATAATTACCCCTTTCACCATATAATGTACTTATCTCCCCAGAATCAACACCTCACTGTGGTCACTACTGGGCTTCCATGAGTGGTAAGTCCTTCCCCTTCTGAGTCCTGACTTAAGAAGAAGCCTTGAGTTTTCCTTCTTTCTCTTTTCTCTCTGTCAGGTTCTGGTCAAAACCTAAGTGTACTTTTTCTAGCACGCTGGCTTTCCCACTCTTCTCTGAAGCTCCCTCCTCTCCTCCTCTTACTATGTGTCTGTCTGTCTGCCATTGTGCCTGATCTCCTTGTCCAGCAGATTTCTCTCCTTTCTTTTCTGTTTCCCACTTCTGGACTGCTGTCTGGAGTTACGACTTAACCACCTGGGACTTTTCTTTCTTTTCTAACTCTGATAAAAGTATCCTCAGTCTTCCTTTTGAATTCTTATTAATGACACTATGATCAAAGAGGGGACCCAGGTTTTCCTATAACATAACTTTGTTTAGATGCCCTCACATTTTTTACAACACTATTATTTTTTGCACTAGTTTTAAATATATATGGGGAATATTTTCTTACCTTTGTTTATAGAAAGATTTTTTTTGTGTGTGTGTTGGTAAAGTCTTTGTCTCATTTCGTTTCCCCCACTCTATCTTGAGACAGAATCTTGTTGTGTAGTGTTAAACAAAACTTGTGATCTTTCTGCCAGTCTCCCCAAAGTTGGGTACACAGCTGTATTCCACTATCCCTGGCTTTCTCACCTCTTTTTAATCCTTCTTTTCTCTCTTCAACTGGACTGCAGGAGCTTGGCTGTGGATCAGTGCATCTGTTTTCATCAGCTACTAGATGAAGACTCTGAGGACAATTAGGGGTAGCCACCAATCTGATTACAGGAGGAGGCCTATTTAAGCAAATGCTTGAAGAACTTGAGGCAGTGAGACATACACATGCAGAGAAGAGCATTGTAGACAGAGGAAAGTAGCTAATAGAGAGGTCCATTCTGTGTTCTAAGGGCAGCTGGAGGAGGGGAGAGAGACAAGGGGACACAAGGTCAGACCACCCAGGCTTTGTCATCATTCTAGGACAGGATGTTGAACTTCATGTGATGGGGAAGTGGGATCCACAGAAATTTTCTTTCATTGAAATGGCATTCCTTGCTGCTCTGTGGAAAATTATTCTAGTTAAACATGACCAGGAATAGGAAGCCTGTGCAGAAGACCTTTGTTAGGACTAAGTAAGAAAGGATGACTGGGATAGATCTAACACTATGGTGAGAGAGGTTTGGGGTAAATAAGGGGAAAAAACCAGTATTATCACCCAAACATCAAAGTTGAAACTGACTTATAATTTTTCCTTGTTTGAGAATGACAGATTTACTTTATTCATTATTATTGCTAACTAGAAATGACCATGTGATATCTATTGGTAATTATAGCTAAAAATAAAAGCCAATGATCAATTATATGAAAATTAGGACAACATGAAGCAACTACTATGAATAATTTTGTAAATAAACTGTTTTAAAATGAATGTTTGTGTTTCCTTGTACTTTGCATTTCATCTGTCTATTGACTTCATAAGAGATAACATTTGTAAAATTAAGAGAGTTTGCTGTAATGCACAGAAGAGGAAATAGGCTTTTAGATTTAATTGTCATATAGATCACATGAAAAGCCATGAATGTGGCTAATACTGTTGCAGTGTTAAAAATATAACCACAATGCTGAGGCTTTAAATAAGGGTAATTGCTTTCTTGTAGCAAATATTTTGGGAAAAAAGAGAAAATAAGCATCTGTCTTTTTCAAAGATTATTAGGACACAATAATTGCTACCATGTACAAATCTGAATTTCAATAACAGCATGTTTGACTGAATATAATTCTTGAGAAAATATTTATATGATGGCTGGGTCAGGGTGAGGCAGATAGAAGACTGCATAAAATACTCAGCTAAGCAATTTTTGTCTCAAAAATAATGGTAGGCAACAGTGTACTGGACCTAGAAGTACTAGAATTTAAAAAGCCGGGATGCCTGCCAAGGATGGTGGCACACACCTGTATTCCACCATTTAGAAGGATTGTGAGTTCATGGCTAGCTGGACTACAAAGATCCTGTCTCTAAATTTAAAATATGTAAAAGTAAAAGCCTGGATTCCAGTTGAGTGTTATTCTTGTATATATTAAACAATTGGTTCAGTGGAAAAACAAAACCTTGAGTTATAAAGTTGGCTGAGTCTACAATGTGTCTTATTATGGCTGATATCCTATAATGTCACTGAAAATATTATTTGCGACATTATGTGGGTACTATTCCTTTGCAATCAGTGCATGCTCCAGTATGTCATTGTCCCAGATGAGGCATCAAAAGATTACAGAAAGTTCTAGACCTTGGTTTGCACAATTCTTAAGTCATGTCTTTTTTTCCCCCCTCCCAATCCCTGCCGGTCAGTCTTCAGCCTCCCTCCTCCCCATCTCCCCATCCCCTCCCTCAAAAGAGTAAAAAATCCCAAGGTAGATCAGCTCAGCATCCATTCTAGGCAGGTCCAATTTCCTCATCCTAATGGGTTATGTGTTCCTCTGGGGAGAATCGGCTCCGAAGAAGTGCCAGTCCATGCAGAGAAACACAATCTGATTTTGCCCCTTGAGGCTCCACATACTGCCAATATCAGTGGACCATTGCCTATCCTTGGAGGGCCTAGTTCCTTTTCTTGAAGGTTCCACAGTAGCTGTTCTTGATTCAGTGAGCTTCCCAGAGCTCCAGCCAGCCATCACTGTGGGAGTTTTCCTCATAGTCTCTATCCCCTTGCTCATATAGATTCTTCTCCCCTGCTCTCAGCTGGACCAGGAGCTCAGCCCAGTGCTCAGCCATGTGTCTCTGCCTGTATTAATTGTTGGATGTAAGTTCTGTGATGGAACTAGGGATGGCTATTCATTATTGTAATATTGCTGTGAGGACACGGAATGATTAAGACAATTTTTATACAAGGAATTTACATGTTACTTAAACAGTTTCAGAGGGCTAGTTGATTATCATCACAGTTTGGGAGTATGGTGGCAGGCAAGCAGACAGAGCTGGTGAAATAGCCTTACATTCCTGATTGAAGGCAGCAGAAAGAGTGAGGCTAGGGCTGCCATGTGCTTTTGAAATCACAAAACCAATCCCTAGTGACACTGCTCCTCCAACAAGGCCATGCTTCCTATCCTTCCCAATCAGTTCTACTCTCTGATAACCAAGCATTTGAATATATGAGCATGTGGGGGCCACTGTTATTCAAAACACTGCCAGTCAAGAAGCAGTAGAATTCTTTGTCTGAACTTGGTAGTAAAGTGATTTTATTTTCTAGTGACCTTTCTCCTCCCAAACAAAACCAAATTTTAATGTAAAACAAAGAAACCAAATAGCCAAAAAAAGCAAAAATCTTGGTATATCTTTAGTCCATGTATCTTTACTTGTAAATATTCATTATAATTGTATGTGTTCATTGATCTCATTCGAGGCCTTGAGCTTCTGCTACCCTATTAATACTGGGATCTCCTAGGGATTATGGTATCCTCTGTCATAGAGATCCTGCAGTTTTGGATCTGCAGGTCTGGGCCTTCACATGCTCTATCAGTTCATAGATGAGGAGATGTTGGGGTAGGTTAACCTCTAGCTCTTATTCTAGACTTGCATGATATCTGGGTTAACCTCATTGTCACCATCCAGGGAAGCTTTGCAGACCTGCCCTACCTAAAGCAAGGAATAGGGCCAGATCTCCTGCTCTCGTTCCCTTGGTGCTTGCTCATCTGCACTCACACTATCAGGACCAACTTTTCTGATTTTCCCAGGTGAGGATCAGGGCCTGATCTTCGAGTTGCTGCAGTTGGTGAGAAACAGGGCCAATTCTATTCTCATTCTCCTGATGCCCGCCCTCCTGCCTGTCACAGGTGCCAAAGGGTGGGGAAAGAGGGCATAGTTTCCTCATCCATGCCACCACATGGCAGACATGTGCTTTCATTCCCTTTCGCCCAACTCACCTGCACCCTTGCCAGCCAGGTAGGCTTGAATTCTGCCTTCTCTCCAACCAAGAGGCTAGAGGCAGAGCTGTGGATATCCATGAGCAGCCTGTGCCTAGAAGCGCTGAGTTGCTCATGGCAGATTTCTGCCTGCTCTAGGCCTCTTGGCTGTTGAAATAGTCTACTTTGAACTGTTATTTAATATACATGTTTTGAATGAGTGAATAGCTTTGGGAAGTGATAGGGTGGTGCTCTCCACTAGATCTAATTTTTATACTATTAAAACCAGCATGAATGCCTTCTGAGGAGGAGAAAGAGACATTTCCTGTTGCAGTCTTTACACAGCCTAACCCTGTGCAATGCTGTGGAATGTCCTATAGATTCTGTCCGAAGACTTTCCCCATGGGGCTCTGCATGTTATATAATGCTGCTCTTTGAGAGCATAGTGGCACTGATGCTTTCTCCATGATTAGGTTGCATGATTAAGTAGCAGGATGTCACAACTCCCGTGTTCCCCATTTCCAATCTTCTCTGGCTGACTCCCAGTTTTATATTTACAGCTTCAGCACTTTTGATTGAGATTTTGCCAGAGTCTCTGACACAGTCACTCAGTCTAGTTCCTTTTTATGCCATGATACTGAGAAACTATGAGCTTGAAGAAGCTAAATTTTGAGATAATTCATCAAATAGCAATAAGAGATTATTATACGGAACAAAGAGGAATGTGTCTGAAATCGGACTGAAGTAACTTTTCTAGGACTTTTCTAAATATTTTCATACAGACATTTCCCCTTCTACTAGGAAGATGTTGTCACTCACAAGGTTAGGGGGTCTTAGGTAGCTGAGCTGTTGCTCCAGAGAGCTAGTGTGTGAAATGGGAAGTGGAAGTGGCTCATGGAAGTAATATAACCTCTATCACTTGTAGGATTGATGAAACACAGATGAAAATATGACATTATTCATAAAAAAACAACCAACAAACAAAACAAAGCAAAAAAGAAATAATATAACCATGGGATCACCTGTAGAAAAAATCTGTAATAACTACTACTATTTCACATTTTAAAAGAATACTTATAAAAATCACTCAATTTTTTTCCACTTCTTTACTAACACTGGATTAGCTAATAGCAGTTAAACTTTTATTTCAGTATTTATTTTTTGTTACTCAGACAAAAAAATGAATAAAATTACTCAAAGATTAATAGTTTTTTATTATTTTTATAATGACTGGACTCAAGTTGGTCATACGTAGAGTAGCTATTTTATAGTAGGCACAATTGTTGGTCTTTGCCTTTATTTGAAACTTAAATATGACTAAAAACACATGCATAGAAACCATTGTGACACGGGCTAGGTGATTTTTGTGCTCTGCAATGCTTCAAATTGGCTAAACAATGATTCCAAGAAGTCTTTTCCTGAGCATGTCTGGTGAGGGTTGCTGACAGAAGGGTTTTTAAGATCGGGAAAGTGAATTGTAACAGGAGCCATGTTGATGCTGGTAGAATCTTGTTACAATTCACCCATTTCTGAATGCTTGGGTAGCTGCTGAGCCCTGGTCATGTTGAGTCTGTGGGATTCCTCTCAGCAGTTCTTTAAAGCCTGGATCCAGAGTTACTGTGTCTCTAAGATAAAGTTTGTCTTGTTCTGCATGTCTTCTGTGTTTCTGAGAGGACACCAATGTAAAAGAGATAGACGCACATTCCAGACATTCGCTTGTAGGTTGTAAATGTTCCCTCTCTGTCCCCTCAACTTGTTTTCCTTCTTTAAAGGTTATCCTATTAATCCCACCAATTGAGAGTAACACATCACCACAGTTTAAAGCCAGATTTTGAAGCAAGCTTTTATTAAATATTGGCCAGATGGATGGGCTCTGGCCAGACCTATACCCAAGTTCCTGGGAAATGGCCAAGAATCAAGTATAGCAAGGGCTTGAGAAGGAAATATTATAATTCATTACACTTCCCATCAGGCCCAATCAGGGACAAACACACAACGTGATGTACCTCCAGCCTACATCCAATCAGGGGCAAAAGTCTATCCTGACATATTTCCTGCCTATGAACTTACTGCCCATATGTGATCAGGCACATCCAATGCAGACAGGTCAAACAAACATGTTTAGGGGAGTAAAAAACATGTGGCTTGTTATCTTCCATAAACAATAGCTTCCAGAATTTAAGGACCTATCTGTTCTTGGGCAAGAGATTTGCAGATCAGTAAATTTTTGTTTTATAGATCTCTTTGTATAGTAATTAAAAATAAAATGTATTTGTCTATTATAATACTTGTTAGAAGGTTGAAGATTATGCTGTGAGTGTAGGACTGATTGTGCTGGGGTGGGAACCTGGTAGACATGTCTTTTCCCAATGTGTCAGATTCTTAGTCAAGGTCACTGTATTACACCACTGGCATTTCTATTAATACACCTGGAAGTTGTTGCCTAAACTACTTAATAAGAGTATTGATATTAATAAGAATTACAGGGAAAGTTCCAAATTTTGAATACATTTATGTGGGGTTTTTGCATAATCTTTGCAGTAATTTTTTTAAAAATTAAAAATTACAACTCAGTATATTTATAAAATATAAACATATCAAAAGTTAATCTTTCTTTGCTAATTTGCCCAAATAATAAACAGTGTAAAAAGAAGCCTTAAAAGAAGTGCTGCTTATATTTCTATTGTGAATCTAACCTAACAAGTCTAGCTAAGTTCACTGGGGTTAAACATGTCATCAATTAATAACTAATGAGATTTTGTGGAATCAAAAGTCATTTGGAGTTCATAATCCCACAGGAATTTCTATCTTGTGCAAATATAATATATATTGATTGAAAGCAAAATGCATTTTAAAACTTTTATCTCCCTAAACTCTTTGTATTGTTCAAGCAAAGATACTTTATCACAAGCATTTCATGCTTCACCATTAATATTTGTTCTATTGATATAAAATTATTCATAGATGTTTTATCCACAGAAAGAGAATTATAAATATGACTTTTGTCATTACTGCATAAAATAATTGCAGCTTATGTAAATTCTTATGTCTTATACTGTTTTTACAAAATGGCTCATCACTCTATTTCTATAACTGTAACTTTTCATAATAACTCTATATGCTTACGAAAATGTTTTAGATTTGTGGTCTATAATGAATCCTGGCAGAAATTATTTGTCTAGAATATGTGGCTTTTGATCTTTGAATTTCAGCACTACAGATGTAAAGCTTTATGATTTAATTTTGTAAAGTATTTTAATAATGTCTAATAGAAGATACAGAATTTTTGGATGATATGATTTTTGTTTTTATCTTTTGAATTTATTTCTAATATGTTCCTCCTCCCTCACCCTCTCCCCTGTCTCTGTCTCTCTCTCATACACACACATACACCAACACACATGGGCACACACAGATGCAGGTACTTTTTAAATTAATTACTTTCTTTTTAAGGATTAAACAAAATTGGCAATTTCTTAACCAAATTAAACAAAAAAGGGAAGACCTACTTCAGTAAAACTAGAAATTGAAACATGAACATTATAACAGATAGGAATGAAATTCCAGAAAATCATAGGGACATACATTATAAATTTGTTTCGATAAATTGAAGTTTCTAAAAAAAGAAACTGGTGAATTTTTAGATAGCAAAATTAAACCTAAATTCAATGAATGATTTTAACAAATGCATACTTTGTAACCTTGAAATACTTGAAATACTAATAAAATACTCCACACTAAAAGTAAAAAAATAGAAATAATAGAAACAAACACAAGAAAATATGGCCTTACTACAGAAATCTACTATAACTTAAAAAACTAAAAAAATACATATTATATAATTCCATAAAACTTAAAAAAAATAAACAAAGCCTTTAAAAGTTACAAAGCCAGTGAAACCCTTATGTTAATCATAGTATTTCTTATATAAATATATTCACTTATTTATTATTTGGTGTTTTTATATCAATGCACCCCATCAACCTCAGATATCAGACCTCTTGGAATCACACCCCCTCTTATGATCTCCCCATTTACAAACCGCCCATTCATGCTGCTCATTTACTTAATGGAGCATAATTAAACTTCCTGTGGCCAGACCTTTAAAGAAAACAAGTCTTTCCTTACCTACACCTCTGCCAGAGGCCATCAATGCGGAAGTGAGGCATTGTGTCATTTAGCTATGTTCTAGCCTTGAGTCTTTGTGTATAATGACATCTCTCACTTTTTATTTTTAATTTTTAAAGTCCACTAATGAGTGAGTACATCCCCTGCTTCTCTTTCTGGGATTGTGATACCTCACTCAGGAAGATATTCTCCATATCCATCCATTTGCCTGCAAATTTTAGAATATCATTTTTTTCTTTCTGCGGAGTAGTACTCCATTGTGTAGATGTACCACAGATTGTTAATCCATTCTTCAGTTGAGGGGCATCTAGGTTGTTTCCAGGTTCTTGCTATTACGAATAATGCTGCTATGAACACAGTTGAGTTAATTAATGTTGGGGTGTGAATGTGCATCTTTAGGGTATATGCCTAAGAGTGATATCACTGGGTCCTTGGGGTGATTGATTCCCAGTTTTCTGAGAAACCACCATACTGCATTCCAAAGTGGCTGAACAAATTTACACTCCCACCAACAATGGAGGAGTGTTCCCCTTGCTCTGCATGCTCTCCAGCATAGGCTGTCATCTGTGTTTTTACCTTAGCCATTCTGACAGGTGTGAGGTGGTATCTCAAAGTTTTTTGATTTGCATTTCTCTGATGGCTAAAGATGAAGAGCACTTTTTCAGGTGCCTTTCAGCCATTCGTAATTCCTCTGCTGAGAATTCCCTTTTTACTTCTGAACCTCATTTTTTTAATTGGTTATTTAAGGTTTGGGGGCACTAGTTTCTTGTGTTCTCTACATGTTTTAGAGATCAATCCTCTGTCACTTGTAGGGTTGATAAAAATCTTTAGCAGGATACAGGACTAACTCAGAGAAATCAGTACCCCTCTTATATACTAAAGATAAAAGAGCTGAAAAGGAAATAATCAAAACATCGTTTATAATAATTTCAAATAGCATTAAATACCTTGGTGTAACTATAACCAAAGAAGTATTAGATCTATTTGACAAAAATTTTAAATCTCTGAAGAAAGAAATTGAAGAGGATATCAGAAAATGGAAAGATCTCCCGATGAAAGACCCCAACCTCAAAATTTCCACAAGTCCAATCAGCAGGAAGTCATCCTGTGGGCAAAACCTCAGTATATCAGGGAACTGACAGCCGGGAACCATTTGGCCAGTTAGCAGGGAGTCATCCTGCAGGCAAAGCCTCAATATATCAGGAAATCGACAGTTAAGGTTTCTTAAAAAGATAAGGAAGGCCATGGGAGGGTGAAGAGATCAGGAGTGTCTAATCTTAACACAAACCAGATGTTCACAGCACCTCCAGGATCAAAAACTTTACAACCTTGCCCCACAGTTGAACCTTAGTTGAACCTTGCAAATAATTTATAACATCACCCCTTAGCAGAATTTTATATGTAGTTCAAAGTAGCTAATGAGATATGATGTATGTCTTTATGTTTAAGCTGATGAGACTCTCTCTCTGTATAAAAAGGAGAGACTGTTCTTTGCATGCGCGCTCAGTTAGCTGAAGCTGCTGATCGCCCACAGGTGCCTGTGTATTAAAATTACCTCGTGCCATTTACAGCCTGTGATTTCTGTGGGAGTTCTTGGAGCAGGGGTCTCTGAGGGTCTTTCACCATGTTGCTGGATACATAGAATCAACATAGTGAAAATGGCAATCTTACCAAAAGCAATGTACAGATTAAATGCAATTCCCCTCAAAATCCCAACACATTTTTTTACAGACCTTGAAAGAACAATATTCATTTTATTTGGAATAACAGAACAGCTAGGATTGCCAAAACAAGCTTACTCAACAAAAGAACCTCAGAATGCATCACCATCCCTGACTTCAAATTATACTATAGAGCCACAGTAATAAAAACATCTTGATACTGACAAAAACAGACTTGTGGATCAATGAAATCGAATTGAAGACCCACACACGAATGAAGACATTAACCCACACACCTATGAAAAATTAATTTTTGACAAAGAGGTCAAAAATATTCAATGGAAGAAAGATAGTATCTTCAACAAATGGTGTTGGCATAACTGGATGGTAGTGTGTAGAAAAATGAAAATAGATCCAAACCTATCACCTTACACAAAACTTAAATCCAAGTGGATCAAAAATCTCAACATAAACCCAGCTACACTGAATCTGGTAGAAAAGAAGGTGGGAAATATCCTCTAATACATTGGTACTGGTGACTACTTCCTAAATATAATACCAGTAGTGCAGACACTATGAACAACAATCAATAATTGGGACCTCCTGAAACTGAGAAATTTTTGTATGGCCAAAGACATAGTCAATAAGGCAAAAGGACAGCCTACAGAATGGGAAAAGATTTTCATATAGGTACTAAATATTAATTAACAATCCTCAGCTGATAGTTTAAGGTTGATTTTAGTTAACTCATAACTTAAATTTAATGTTTTTTTAATTTATATGCTACCTCCAAGGCTTGCTTATCCCATATATACTTTCCATCTGCTCACTCTGCATCTCATGGCATCTCCTTTGACTCTGCCCTTCTTCTCCTGAGCATTTTTTCTACCCTGAATACCCTACCTAGCAATCCACCAATCAGATTTCTTCTATTAACATTGAGATCAACACATCTTCACAGTGTACAGAAGGATCATTCCTCTGCATTTCCCCATTTTGTCAAATTGAAAAGAAAGGTTTTAACTTTAACACAGTAAAATTAGATAAAACAAAAATAGTTATCAAGTAAGAATTGTTATGATATATTGTCAATTTATATTTGAAAAAAATTAGTGAAATATTCTGTTTTTTCCTTTTTTGTTTTTTTTTTTAATTTTATTATTATGAACAAAGAAGTCACACTTTCTATCCTTGTATATCCTTATTCAAGGTCCCTTCCCCCTCCCACCACATAAGGTCATTCTCTCTTCTCCATAACTCCCCATCCCCCCAACAGGGGCGGGGGCAGACCGTCCCAAGGTCCCACTGTCCCAGTATTGTTTAGTTCAGTCTCCACTCCTGGCAGATCCAGTTTTCTTCCCCCTCCCTCAAGAGTGAGTCAGGTGTTCCTCTAGGGAGAGTGGGATCTAAGGAGTCAGTCCAAGGTGTTTCTGATCCCAAGCTGTTCAGTGGTTGTGGTTTGCAGCTTAGGCATGGTTTGTTTTTTTCTTGTTTGTTTGTTTGTTTGTTTAGAGTCCACTAATGAGTGAGTACATCCCCTGCTTATCTTTCTGGGTTTGTGATACCTCGCTCAGGAGGATATTCTCCAAATCCATCCATTTACCTGCAAATTTTAGGATATCATTTTTTCTTACTGCTGAGTAGTACTCCATTGTGTAGATGTACCACAGTTTGTTAATCCATTCCTCAGTTGAGGGACATCTAGGTTGTTTCCAGGTTCTTGCTATTACAAATAACATTGCTATGAACATAGTTGAGCTAATAATGCCTTTGGAGTGCGACTGTGCATCTTTAGCGTATACACCCGGAAGTGGTGGTATTGTTTGGTCCTTGGGTAGATTGATTCTCAATTTTCTGAGAAACTGCCATACTGAATTCCAAAGTGGCTGAACAAGTTTACACTCCCCCCAACAATGGATAAGTGTTCCCCTGGCTCCCCACCCTCTCCAACATAGGCTGTCATCTGTGTCTTTTATCTTAGCCAATCTAACAGATGTTAGGTAGTATCTCAAAGTTATTTTGATTTCCATTTCTCTGATGGCTAAAGATGATGAGCACTTTTTCAGGTGCCTTTCAGCCATTTGTATTTCTTCTGCTGAGAATTCCCTTTTTAGATCTGTACCCCATTTTTTGATTGGGTTATTCAAGTTTTGGGCCTTTAAATTCTTGAGTTCTTTATATATCTTAGAGATCAGTCTTCTATCACTTGTAGGGTTGGTGGAAATCTTTTCCCATTCTGTAGGCTGTCATTTTGTCCTATTGACAGTGTCCTTGGCTTTACAGAAGCTTCTCAGCTTTAGGAGATACCACTTATTGATTATTGATTTTAGTGTCTGTGCCACTGGTGTTATATTTAGGACGTGGTCACTTGTGCCAATTCGAAGAAGTGTATTTCCCACTTTCTTTTCTATCAAGTTCAAAGTGGCTGGGTTTATGTTGAGGTCTTTGATCCACTTGGATTTGAGTTTTGTGCAGGGTCACAGGCTTGGATCTATTTGCATTTTTCTATACTCTACTATCCAGCTATGCCAACACCATTTGTTAAATATACTACCTTTTTTCCATTGAATATTTTGGATCTCTTTGTTGAAGATCAGGTATTCATAGCTTTTTTGGGTTAATGTCCACAAGTCTGTTTCATCTCATCTTTGTGAGTCTAAACTTTTTGGACATGTTTAATTAACTGCTATTAGCTTCTAGACTGTCTCTTGTAATTGTAGTTTGTACCTGGGCAGGACTTAGCCAGTCTTCTCTCAAACTGAAACTTGAGGTTCAAAAATGGAGGTGTGTCTCTGGTTCTTCAGATAAAACTCAGATCCTCAGGCCTTCACACAAGTACCTCTTTTTCCTGAACTCTCTTGATAACAAACTTATTTTCTTTTTACACAATAAACAGTTTTAATTTTGCACATTCATATTTTCATAATAGATTCTTGTATAAACTGAAGTACTTTTTAATCCTTATGTCTTGAATTATTTTTTCTTTAGTTATAATTATTTTTATTCGTAAGTATTATGGGCTTTTCATGTTAAATGTTCTCTTGTGTGATAATATCAAGCTGAAATGTTGAGACAGGCCATGTGAATTATGAATCTCACTGATAAAAACTATGAATGGTCAAAATATCTACATAGAGGCCAAGTGAGTTCTAGACACATAGTACAAAGTACTTTTGCCTTTGCATTGGAACATGTATTAGTTTTAAACTAATGAATGGATGGGATTTTATCTAAAGAGCACATATTAGAGGAAAATGAAACCATTTCAGGTAAGCCACATCTCCTCTTCATGCTTCACTAAATCAGAGACAATTTGAGTGACTTTGTTTCCATAGTCACTCTGATCAACCAACCACAAATCCCAAGCTTACAGACAGCATCAGGCAAAGAGTGAGTGTGGCCTCCAAGCTGATCATGAGTGATGCCCCCATCAAGATTACTGCAAATGTTCTTCTTTGACATACTTAACAGGATATTTGATTGAGAGCATTTCTGCTTTTCATTGCTACCAATTAGAGAGCCATCTGGAATCTAGGCCTCCCAAGAGAGTCTAGAGAAGTTTTCCTTGCTTCTTCCAGTGTCTGTCAGCTTTCCTGTCTTTGCCACTGCTGTCTTTCCCCTCTTCAAATTGCATTGTCTTCTCCTCTGCAGGTCCTGCTCTTTGATTTCTTATATAAAACTTAGGTTTAGAGTAAAGCCCCTTTACTTCAGGATAATCTCATCTGAACAACTATATTTGGTTGTTTAGGGTCTCTTGTTGCCTGGAGTTGGCAAACTACTTTGTGGAAAGAGGATTTGATTACATGTTTCCAGGAAGGCTTTCTTCAAGGAGCTTGCCATTTTGCTGCAGGTGTGAGTATAGAGAGAGGCTCCAGCAAGTGAGGACGACCTCAGTGGTTCTTGCCCCTAAAGGAACAAGCACATGTTGTATTCTTGAATGAGTCCTCTGTAGTCATGATGTACTGTTCATTGATATGTTGTTGTTAGTTTATGTATTGATGCAGCTATGTTTCTAACTGTGATTAATCTATTTCTGTTTGTCCTGTTCTGAGAAATTTAAGGTTGTGTTGACTTCTAAAATTAATTATGGCAATTTCTGTCTTTTATCTAAGCATCAAATAAGCTTAGACTTTAATGTTTTAAAATGAATTCAATGTAGTCCAGTTTAGTCTAGTTCCCATTGGTTCTCAGTCAATGTTTTTCTTAATTACTTTCCAATTTCTTCTAAAGTGATTGTGTTATTTACATTTTGTTTTCTTCTTGAGAAAAGATTGGCAATTGGGAGCTTGATAGAACATGTTTTTGGAGGCTAGAAGGTCTTCATCAGAGCATTGAATGCAAGATGCTGTTATCATTAATTTCCTCTCTCAGTTTGTAATATTTTTTTCCACAATCTTCTATGGTATACAAAAAATAAAAATTTAGACATATGCTTAAGTTTTGAATAAACACACACACACACACAAAAATAAAAATAAAAATGAGGACATGCCTAGTCCTAGGAAGATGTAAGGGAGAGCATAGCCAAAGACAGAAACATCTGGGAGAGTCTAGGTGAATACCTGGATTGAGTCCAGTCTGAGGTAGGCCATGTGAGAAGAGGAGACAAAAAAGAGGGAAGATCCAGGAGACCAAAAGTCCAGAAGGCCAAGAGACCTAAAGGTAAAAAGGATTGAGTAACCAAAATGGTTGGGTTATATAGGTATTCAAAAAGCTGGAGTTTAAAGAAAGCCCAGTTCATGTCCTCTGCTGAAGAAGTTTATGTTGAGTTTATGTTACCAGGAGGACCCTGTAACAGGTAAGTACTGAGGGATGTTGGGAGATCTTGGGGGACAATGTCAGAATTGATATGTTAATAGGCATCTTAAACATTTTTCCTGTGTTTGAGACATAAGAACTCAACTGTTTTGTTGATAATAATCCTTGTTGAGACCCCAAGAAAGCTGAAAGGAAGAGAGAGGAGTACAGGGTGATTTGCTTTCTTCTCATTGCCTAGGTTCTGAAGGACCACCTTTGGATAGGAACATATAGGTTACATTAGAACATTAGAGTTTGGCTGGATCACCTAGAGCTAGCTGCTTTGAAGTCATCTAATATACATTTTTTTTAAAAAAAAAAAACAAGCAAACAAACAAAAACAACAACAACAAAAACCCCACTTGGGACTGACTGGAGCAATCCACAGTTAGTTTGAAATTGCCATGATAGATGGACTAGGGACACAAGGTAAAGCTAAAGATTTTTAGAGAAAATTTTCATCCTGGGTACACACTTGAAACTTCCAGGTCCATGATCTTGGTATTTTTGGGGATAGAAGTTTCAAGACCAGAAAAAGTGAGAAAGATTCAACCCTCAGTAATAGGCAGTAGGCAGGGAAACTTAGGCTGTTGATTGACAGTACTTATCTGGAGTTCTTTTGTCCTGTGAGAGATAGATCCAAGTGGACTCCCTGAAGCTAACAAGTATTTTTCTTTTAAAGTCTACAAAAGGAGATAAAAGTTTCAGATGTATTAGCATTGACATTGTTTGTAATCTGTACTGAAATTTACATTGTAGAACAGGCTTTGTATGACTTACGCCTTTAAGTCATACATAAAGCTTGAGAACCCAAAAATGATTCTGGGTTAAAAAGCATCTGTGAGGTTTTCCCCTTCCAGAGTCTGTTAGCAAGGTCAACAGACTTCCTCAACTAGAGGCACAGTAGCTCTAGGAAAGTGAGGCCTGAGGCCAGAATTTTACATATAAAGAAAAGGCAGTTGCAGCCTTGGGGAAGGAGCTGGTATGCTTGCTGCGATTGGAGCTACATTTTGTCAGGCAATATTTTTAGAGACCTGAGAAGGATTAATTATAGTAGGAGGTATAATCCAAATGGCCAATGTATCAATTGCAAATGATAGAAACTTACCTACAAACTAAGCAGTTTCCCTAGGCTCCTGAAATCTCAATGGATTCTCTGGGGCAATTGTTAGTCTTCAACTGTTATACAGAACAGCATTTAATTTCAGCTGCCACAAAGAGCAGTACTGACCTTTTCTGCCAGGTCCAGAATGTCTGAGAGATTTTCCTGTGAAGAAGGAACTTGGAATATGGACCTAACGTAGGCAGAATAGAGCAGTCAACTCAACAGTGTCCACAGTTTGGTCAGAGCTCAGAAGCCAGGAGAGGTATGGGGCTGTTTTCTCCAGTGGTTATGGTTACCACAATTTAGATGAAGTTGTCATGCCCCATTGATCTTCTTTGGAGACTTTAGGGTTTTCAACAGGACCTGTATTTCTTCCTGTTATAAAAAGCTTTTAAAAAAAATATAAGTGCCATATTCAACAGATCTTTAAAGAATTTGGAGACCATCTATTAAGTATAACTGAGTTAGTTTTAGGCTTAACCTTAACATTAGGAGGCTACATAAAGCTTATCACTAAAAGAAGTACCTAAGAATCTCTAAATTAGTAGCTTTTTATAAGACTAGGATTTTACGTTTTTGTTCCTGTTAAGTTTGAGACTTAAACATTTAAATTTAAGGATTAATTAATGATCTTTTACCATCAAAATAAAACTTTAAACCATAAACATAGTCCATGTGAGAGATTGGGGATTTACAATGCACCATTATAGATTATCTCATTCTTGTATGAATCAGGTTATCTGAATAACTAAAGATTAACAAAGTGGGCAAAGATAAAGATTACTGTAAACCTGAACTGACCTGAGGAATTTATAAACCTTATTTAACAAACATATTTATCCATCAAACATATGTTGTTCTAAAGAAGCAGAGAACCAGCTCCATTGTTGAGAAAAAGTCCCTGAACCACAGTTTAAAACAAGCCTGCCTGAGTTCTTAACCATGGAATGTCCCAATCCGGGAGACAGTCTAGGGAGGTTTGACAAACAGCTAGCTATGATAACAGAGGAAATATGAAAAGTACTTCCCCCCAAATGAGCTAATCAGAATTGTGTTTATACTAAGACTCTTAATTAATGTATAGCCTTGTGATTTTTGCCTTTAAAAAAATCAGCTTGCTAAGGGGCCAGTATCTCCTTCAGCCACTACCACACCTGTGCATCAGGTGAGGTCTTTGTTGAGACTTGCAATTTTTAATAAACCTTGCATTTGCATTTTGGAGAGTTCTTATCTCTAGTGGTCTCTTGGGGGGGTGTCTTATGACCAGGGCACAACAGTTCCTTATTTAAATTTTTAGAAACTTGGTTTTAAACATAGTTTGCATAGACATAGTTAAACATACATCTCTAGGTTAGCTTTTGTTAACTTGAGCATATCTTTATAGCCTTGTGAATTTATCATTATAAAAAAATTCATTTTAATCTAAAATAATTTGGAGACCATATATTGTCTCCTTAATCTACCAACATGATATGAACCAAGAATGTGGCCATAAAACTTATTAGTACATTGAGCCTTTGGCTTATCATTGAATGTACTTTTGGACTAAGGAAAGAGCAGGCAAGAAGTAGCAGGTGAATGAAAGAAGCAGTTAAAGAACTAGAATCTAGGATTTAGAGTAGGGCCAAATATGATGGATTGCAGAAGCCACCTGAAATAAATGATCTGCATGTACCTTAGAAGGTCAGATTAACAGCCTGATTCAGAGCTGCTGAATCCCTTAGAAGCGAACACATTTATATTACTCCCAAAACACAAATGAATGAAAATAAAATAAAAGGGATATGACTTCTCCTAAGGGTTGAGATGAAGGTTTGTTGTAGATAAAAGGGGGAAAACAGTCAGAGACATCTATGAGAGTTCAGAGTGAACATGACCCTGAGCCAGTCCATATGTGAAGAGTAGGGAGGAAAGAGAAGAAACTAGGACACCAAGATGATGTAGGATGTCTTTCTGTATGCTGTAAATTATTATTGGATAATAAAAGAACTGTTTTGGTGCATGGAAGGTCAGTTATATCCTAATCCTAACCTTTCCATGAGTTACAGGTACTCATGCTAATCCTTACCCCTAATGAGTTACACACACACACACACACACACACACACACACACACACACGTATATATATATGATTTTAAGTACTTTCAGTTTGTTAGTGTTTAATTTTCATCAATTTCACATGCATTTCTCCTCATGTGATCAATATTTGCTTGCTTAGAAATTCATTGACTTTCTGCCTTTATAAATTGCTTTTTTCCCAGTATACTTAGAAAATTCTTACCATCATTTTCTTAAGTAACGCTTATGTCTACACTTTTATTTTGTCAGTTTCTAGCTTGTGTATATCATATTAATAGTTGCTATTTTGGGGAGGAAGAGCTAAAACTATGGGCCATTTGAGGGATAATATGGAAACATAATACAGTAGATGTTTCTTAAAATATATAAACACACAAAAGAAATCAAAACAGAATCATCAAATAATGGGAGGAAGAGCCCCAAATATACCTCTCTAGTATCAAATAAAATTTTAACTGACTGAGTCAAGTCATGTTGGAGCAGAGTACCATTTATTAGAGGATGGGACACACAAGAGAAGAAAACTTATTCTTCTTCATCAAGTATTTATCCACCTGCAAGTGGCTCCTCTGCTAGAGGTGGGCTCTTATGAGCTTCTTCCCCTTCTATCCTGGAGGGTTGATTGGCTTGAAATTGTGTAGGTCTTATGCAAGAACCACAGTTGTTATGACCTGTGAGTGCAATGGATTTGTAATCTCCAGAAGACATTGATTGTAGAAATCTTCCCCAGTCTCCAGAACTTAAAATCTTTCTGCCCACTTTTCAGGGATAAGTCTTAGAAAGAGAGGTCTGATATAGAAGACTTATTTAGAGCTGAGCAATCTCCAGTCACTTATTATTTGCACT
This sequence comes from Sigmodon hispidus, assembly GCA_004025045.1. Lineage (NCBI taxonomy): Eukaryota > Metazoa > Chordata > Mammalia > Rodentia > Cricetidae > Sigmodon > Sigmodon hispidus. The sequence goes on from PVIH01006365.1 coordinate 43,276, forward strand.
TTAACTAATAGGGAATCTGTTTTAATTTCATCTGCTACATAAGAAAATTTCTATAATGAGGGGTAAGAAAGTTGTACTTGTGTATGGTTATAAGGATAAATGTTTTGACACTTCACTACTATGTTCCTTTAGCAAAATATTATTAGAACCCATATTCTCCACAACCATGAATTCTTGGTGAGTTTATAGTACAAGGCATGAATTTCTACCTATGGAATGACCCATAAGTCTAGTTAGAAGCTCTTAGCTACCTTACAACAGTCATGCCACCATCACAGTAACTCTCTAAGATAGATCTCACTATAGTTCACTTGGTTTACAACTAGGATGACCACTGATGACTTTTTCCAGCAGCCTGTGCATCACCTTCCAGTACTGTAAACACTAAGCAGTGGGGAAAACTCCTCCTCATTTCTATGTCCTATCACCCATTTATGTGACATTTTCAGTAATAGGATCTTTCTTACCATCAAAGTCTAGTGGATAATTAAGAGTAGTAGTAATACCTAAACTGTTTTGGGGTGTCTCTGGGAACCAATTTGATCAACAATTCAATGGGAATTATTTTATAGCTAAAACTAGGCTTTTTAGTTTGAAAACCTCTAGCTTTGTGGAGGAGCATTATTTATTCATACAGAGTAACTTCAGTCAAATGATTTTTATATGTATATTTTTGAAGCGTATAAAATAGTATTTCCTTATGGCATTTAAAAAAATCTTTAGTAGTTTTCATTCTTATCCCACTTCCTCTTTCCTACCTTCTCTCATCTGCCTCTTCTCCCAACCACACTGTGTTCTGCTATTGTATTGATTAAGACTGGAAAGACTGAGCATTCTTGGTTTACTTCAGAGTTTAAAAGAAATTCTATTAGTTTCCCCCTGAAGTATAATGTTGGCTACAGGTTGTAAAGAAAAACAAAAAAGTAAGAAAGAAATAAAAGGAGGAGATGACCACTCCTAGGAGTGGAGGTAAGTTTTATTGTAGATATGTGGGAAAGCATAGGCAAAGGTATCTGGAAGGATCCAAACCAAACAGGATTGGCCAGCTTAACCAAGCCATGTGGAAAAAAAGGGAGAGGGCAGACAGAAAGGGGGGAGCCGGGAGCAGCAGCAAGAAAGCAGGCCAAAAGATCACACAACTAAAATGACTGTCTTATATAAGGAAAGGAATCTGGGGGAAGATTAGCCTATCCCAGTCTCTGGGTGGGAGAAGTTTAGGGCAGTGGATGGAGTATGCCAACCAGGAGAACCATTTAATGGTAGGGACTTAGGGACCTTGGGAGAACCTAGTTGCCAGCATCAGCTTTGATGTGTTAATAAGCACCATATTTAGCTATTTGTTCAGAGTTTGAGACCTAACAATTTCTAACTGGGAGATGAAAAACAAGCCTAAAAGAATTTTGTTGACTCATAATGCAGACATGTATTTAGACCCTTAAAAGATCACATTGAAAGGACACAGATGATAAACTGAAGAAAGATGAAGAAGATGGCATCCACTGATGACAGGACAATCACCCAATTACAGTGATAATTGCTCTAAGGACATTGTTTGGAACAAATGAGTCCACACATTCACAGCTATTTTTATGAAAGTTGAAAACTGTAAGGGAATAAAGGAAATAGAAAAGAGTCACCATTTGCAGCTAAAAATATTATAATATTATAAATAATTTGCATTTATCAAACCAATAAGTACCAAAATCCATTGCCAAAAAAGATATATTTATACTTAGGAATGGCAATTTTCCTATATATCTCTATTTATTGAACAATTAAGAGGGAAAAGCAGGTGAAGACAGAAAATATTCTGAGTAACACAGTCAATAGTGTTGACTAATTGCAAAGCACAAGAAACAATAACTGAGCAATATACTCCAGTCTCAAGAGCATACATAGCATTTAGAAAGACCATATGTTCAGCCAGAAAGCATGTCTCCATAATTTTCAAGTAATGCTATAATGTAAGATTCATTAGCAATAGGATATTCAGAAAAGTCTTAAAATTTGCATAGCCAACAAATACTTCTAAATTACACACAGACCAACCATGTCAGAAAATATACTTGGTAATAGTCAAAATAACAATACACTCACATCTGTGCAGTAGTGGATAAACTGTGTAACAGAGACTATTAGAAAAACATAAACTTCCATCCTAAGAAAAGTGGGATGGGAGATGGGGAGGTGAAGGGGTGGAAATGGTGGGGGTAGGGTTGGTGGATTAAGCTCAAAGAATGCAAAAGTGGAATGATAAAGTAAAAGCAGAAATGACAAATACTTGATATTTCCATTATATATAAATACATATTATACATATTTTTATTAGAAATTTATTTTTATCTCTTTAAATTAGGGACAAGCAACAGAGAGAACTATTAAAAGTTGTGTTCTTTCAAAACAAGTTATACAGTGTTTTAAGGTACAAACAGATTAAAATATCAGAAAGAATAATTTAGGCTATCTAAAGATATCATAAAGAAATCTATATATTAAAGTTTAGGAAACTAAGAGCTATAATGAACTTTATAAAAATGACTTAATTACAATGAATTAGAGAAAGCAACAAATTAAAATAGGTATAAACAGAATGGAGCCAAAGATAAAATTACTTCTATGAGCTAAAGAAATATTTATTTATATATTTACTTATTTATTGTAGCTAAACCCTTCTTTAAGGAACAGTCTCAAGTCTGCCTAGGTATTCTGGTGAGTTCCATCTAGGTAATGGAGAAATGTAACCAAAATTAGCTATACATTGGAGAAAAAAACAATGATAAACATTTTCTATCTAATTTTGTAAGAGCATTAAAATCTTGATACTAAAACCTAGTGGATGTTATCAAAAAAGAAAATCATAGACAAGAAAACTAAAACTCTCTGCAAAGTACTGATAAATTGAATCCCGATATTTGATTTTCAGAGTAAAGTTGATTTATTTCAGAAAAGTTTAACTTGTTTTATATTTGAAAATGAAATTGTGTGATTCTCAGTAACTCAACACCTCAAAACTAAAAAGTAATGACAAATTAACAGGAGAAAGAATCAATTCAATAATGGGCAATAAGGAAAAAAATAACCATAAAAATTAGCACCTATCATTGCAAGTGTTAGGCATTAATTGGAAAGTGTTCCACACTTCCAAGAATAGCCAGACAAGACTGTATCAGTCACACCACAGTGAGTCAGCATAGTTTTAGATACTGTTTCTTTTGAAATGTTGCAAAAAGTATAGACAACTGTCTCCATAAGAGGCCAGTCATCGTTTTTATCTCATTTGTTGAAGGCAAGGTCCTTTAGATTATTTAAGCTTGTGGAGAAAGCAACAAATTTGCAAATAATTGTGGGAATGAATATGTGAATTGTAAACATAAGCAGCCAAGTACGCACAGCTCTGTGATGGCCATCAACAATCCCTCTATCTGATGTTTCAGCTTCCATACACCAATTTGCTAGTCTTTATACTTTTTCTTTTTTGATTGTGGTTAGAGTTATTAAACACTTTAATTTTGTAAAAGTAGCTGTTTATCAACCTATATGTTCCTCAATCAAGGAATGGATAAAGAAAATGTGGTACTGTTGGACCCCAGTAGAGAGGCCCCACAGACTAACAAGGACCCAAACACACAGGGGTCGTCGTTTTAATGTCAGGTACAGACCCAGTCCACATTCATATGCTATGATGCAGTAGATGGAGAAAATGTGGACTGTGCACAGGGGTGGAAGGGTTTTAAAGGAAAAAGAAATTGCCAGTAGGCAATTACATGCTTTAGTGTTTTGGGATTGGGTAAAGGGATATGGGGTAAGGCAGTATTTTAAACTATTGGTTAAACTTTCAGAGTGAAACCAAAGTTTGCTGACAGGCTATCTATCTACAAGGGACAAAACCTGCCCACAAGATGTCTGTCAGCAGCAGCATCTACATCTTAATTTTTACTGTTCTGTTTCCTAATTGACTGCTTCTAGAGGATCTGCTCAAAGTTTCCTTTGAGGGCACATTCCTGAGATTTCTTTTTTTCTGTAACTCTCCCCTCATCCCCCATCACCAGATGCTCTAAGATGCTAAAATGGTGATTCTACCATAAGATGGAATCTGTAAAGTTAAGTTTAGGCTTTCACAGTACACTTGTGAAATGGAACAAGTACACCAGGAAATTTGAAGGCAAATGGATGGAACTAGAAAAAATTATCTTCAGTGAGATAACCCAAACCCAGAAGAACAAGCACTGTAAGTACTTAGTCATACTTTTTTTTTAAAATTTTAGCTGTTAAATAAAAAAAAATACCTATGCTACAATCCACAGAACTAGAGACTAGGTAAAAAGGAGGGTTCATGGAAGGATGCCTGGGTGTCCCTTGGAAGGGGAAGATTTTGTGAATAGACTGAGATTGGGTAAGGATAGGAATGGAATGTGAGCATCAGGTGTGTGAGTGGCAAGGAAGAGTACTGAAAGAGATGACTGGAAGAGGGATTACATTTCAGAGTCAGGTAAAAACCTGGCACAAGGAAATTTCCCAGGAATCTACAAGGAAGACTCCAGCTAAGAGCCAGAACTGGTCATCTCCTTTGGCCAGATTGGCACCTAGCCCAATTGTCATCAGAGAGGCTTCATTCAACAACTGATTGAAACAGATGCAGAGATCCACAGCCAAACCTTAGGTGAAACTTGAGGAATCCCACACAAGAAGGGGAGAAAGGAAGAAGTGTAGGAATCAGAGCAGTCAAGGACACCAGAGGAAAACTCGCAGAATCAATTAACCTGGGTTCATGGGGGCTTACAGACGGAACCAACAAATGACTAGGAAGCCTGTGTGGGACTGACCTAAGCACTATGCATATATGTTAAGATATCTTGCTTGGTCCTCTTGTAAGATTCCTAGCAATGGGAACATGGGCTGTCTCAGACTCTCTGTATTGGCTTTCAGACCTCACTTCTCATACTGGATGGCCTTGCACAGCCCTAATACATGGAGAGGTACTTAGTCTTCCTGCTACTTGACATACCATGTTTTGTTGATATTCATGATAGACCTTCCCATTCCTAAATAGAAATGAAGAAGAAATAGATTGGGTGGTGGGAACAGATGGTCATGAGGAAGAAATTGGGAGGATAGAAGAAGAAACTGCTGCCAGGTTGTAAAATAAAAAAATAAACTTATTCATTTATTTTTTAAAGTAGCTGCTTATATATTACTGCAAGCAGAGATTTACTATCTTACAGCTCTCAAGTTTAGAGTTCAAATTAGACATCAGTGGTCAAACCAAGGTACGGGCATGGCAAACATTTTCCCACAGGCACCAGGAAGCATCCTTCCCCTTGCTTAGCACAGCTACGAGAGGAGGCCTGCATTCCTATCATAGGATTCTCTCCATCATCAAACCAGATCCTGACCCCTCTCTATATATATGATATGATATTATATGATATGATATGACATGATATGATAGACAAATAGATGATAGATAGATAGATAATGGGAGTATATTTAGAGATAACAAGAACCTCACAGTCTTTGACAAAACATAAAATTTCCTTTGTAATGTCAGACACAGAGAGGATACAGTGATGAGTATAGACTCTTTCAGCATAAGGCCAAAAGTCATGTTATTGTGTCTTTTCAAAGGCAAAAATTATGGGTTTATATTTTTGAGATTTAGATTGCAATAAAACTCTGGCTTTCAGCTAGGGTTAGGGTTACCTCTTACAGAATGCTATTAAGAAACTATCTGCAATGTTCTGGTCCTGTTGGAAGTTCCATGGTAAGAAGCGGATGCCTCTAACTATTACCCAGCAAAAACATGAGGTGGAACAGTCAGGTGAGTCAGTCTTGCAAAGTAGATTCCTGCTTCTACTGTGCAACCTTAAGATGACTGTAGTCTGGGCATCTGCAGTGAAAGAAATTATGATAGCAAAACAAACAAAACAAAACAAAACACTGCCTTCTGACTGAGGCTCACATGGAGTTTCATGGCATAGATAATGTGAAATAAAATTTGTTTTGTTTTCCGTGAATAAATTTGGGCTAACTGCCTACACAAAAAATTGTTATTTAACAAAATGTAATACACTAAAATTTATTCTCGTATTCTAGAAATAAAACATAAGTTTTAAAAACTTAATTTACTTTAAAAATGTATAATCCTACATGTGAAAATTCTATATTTGTAATTGAACTGTATAGTAAAATTGAGCATAAAAACAAAATAAAAATATATACTGATATAGACAAATCAGATACATATAGGTAGGATATAGGATTTTGATAGCCACAATGATAAACTTGTGCTTTGATATAAAAGTAGGCATGTACAACTGGCAAATTCTTTTCACAAGATTTCAAATACTTTAAACTAAAGATTTTAAATGTTTATTTCTAAAGAGAGAAATTTATATAGCATTACCAAGATTTCTTGAGTTTTCTTACACGTCACCAGCATTTAGATAGATATTGGCAAATTTTCTGTACTAGTTTTGTTGTCTGCTCCATAAAATGCAATCTATAGGAGGATAGTTGCTTGGCTGTTTTTTCTACATTGTTCTATCCCTTTTCTCTAGGACAGTACTTGTCATATAATCGACCTCCAGTAATACCATTAATCTAGACAATTATCAGTCTGTAGGAGAAGCTGAGTGAGAGGAAGACCAAAAATGACAGCAAGGAATGAACTCAGCAGGATCATCCAAGAAAGTCTGCTTTGATAAGTCAACAAAGCCCTTGAGGAGTTTCTGAAGGCCCTTACCTACAGTCTGAGTGTGGGATCTAACGCTCACTTTCTCCTTATATTTTATAATAGCAAATGCAGATACATATAGAAAAGTGATGACTTTGAACATTTTCAAAGGTATCCCTTCATGAATAAGTACAGAAAACTTTGAACTCCAGTACAGAAAGGAGACGTGTCTCATGATCATCACCGTCAATGAGCACCATGTGAACAGCTGCAAGGAGAAAATCATAGTGTATTTCAGTTAATGTATTTCCTGTGGTCTCCTTGAGTCTCTTCCACAGCAGCTTGTGATTATGAAGTTCATTAATTCATAAACATATTTTTATGTAGAAGGGAAACCTTCAATAAGATAACAAATTTATGTTTCATGAGATCAGAATTTGTGTCTTCCTACTCTTAAGAGTACAGTTCCAAATTAGGAGAGCATCAACAGAATTAGTATTCTCATAAATAGTTTCAAATAAATTATGGAATGAAAATTTGTTGTAATTCCCTGACTCTAAGCTTCACAGATTTCAACTAATTCTGTAGCTTCCATGAGGTTTGAATGCTGCTATGTTTATTAGAACAACTTATTGAAATAATGCTAACTTGTGCACTTGTCCCTCAAATAAGACAAAGTTTATTTATTATGACTCTTTCATCTTGATCACTATAGGAATATTTTCATAAAACTACTCTTAATAACAAAGGCTACAAAGTTAGTATCTTATAACCTTTTAGCATGACTCTGTTGACCTCAGAATCCGTGGGTGATTTTCAGCCTCACTGCCCTGGCCTTGTACTCATGGACATCCTCCTGGCTCAGCATCATGGATTCTGAGATTACCACTACTTCTTGGCGTCCCTGAGATGACAGTACTATTTATGCCATGATGTCTAACAGTTCCCTTCTACTAGAATGAAATTTTATTTTCTCCTTCATTCATCTGTTCACATGACCGATATTTATTTTTCAACTATGATGAGCTGGATAGTAAGCATGATGTTGTGGAAAACTGTGGTTATAATTCATTCCCTCATCCTCTAACAAGAATAGAATATTTATTAATTCATTTAGAGAGAAAGAGAGAGAGAGAGAGAGAGAGTGTGTGTGTGTGTGTGTGTGTGTGTGTGTGTGTGTGTGTGTGTGTTTGACTGTGTACATGTGAAGATCACAGGACAGCCAAATTTAGGAACTTGATTTTGTCCCTCACTATGTGTGTTCCAGGAATGAAACTTGTGCTGTCAGGCTTTGTCCCAATTGTCTTCACCCGTGAAAACAATTTGTTGCTCCAACCTCATTTTTTGTATTAATCAAGGTGTCACACTAGAATGTAGTGAGATTAAAGAAGAGAACATTAGCATTTCAGATGAACCATGGATTAAATAGGGTAGAAAGACTATGTGTACTAACTTAGATGTTCACTTAGATTCACTCAATGTGGTTAAAGTTTATAGATTAGTTACTTTCTTAACTGCTGTGACCAAGTGATTAATAAAAGCAATTTACAGGAGAAAGGTTTTATTTTGGATCACAGTTTCTGGGGCTAATGCTCATCACAGTGTCAAGACTCTGAGTTGGGTGTTTATTTACATCTATAGTCAGAAGATAGAAATAAGTGAATGCTGGCTATTCATTCTCTTTCTTCCTTTTACTTAGTCTCAGATGCCAGCCCATAGAATGGTGCCATCCACATTCAAGATATGTTCTCTACCTCAGTTGGTTTTCTGTGGACATACCCTCACAGACATATCCAGAGATTTATTTCCTATGTGACCCCAAATCCTGTTCAGATGACTATCAAAATTAGCTTTACAGATTTATAGATGAAGTAAGGTGATCACATAGGGTAAGAGTAGATGCAGTGAGTTCTATGAGGCCTGCTCCATTTTGTACACTGAACTTCTTGAATATGGGTGGTCATCAAGAAAGCAGGGCACAGATATTATGGTCCTAATGTTTGTATCTGGCAAGATTGTACTTTGGTAGAAAATGTGTGTGCTTCAGTGTCAGTTCCTTCCCACAAGGAGGAAGTAGATGCCTCTAATTTAGGTGGTAGGTAGCAATTACTATGGATAACTTATAGAAACATGGAATTTGGCAGAGAGAATGTAGCCAGCTTGGATGAGAAATGAGACCAAAGCAAGACACGTATTCTTCCTATTTGAAGGCAATGAAGTCTTGGGTTTATTTGTTAGTACAACAAAATCTAATTGGGATTAGGAAGATTTTGGTGTCTTTGAAGATCAGTGTGCTATGACACTTTCAATAGGAAGGTGATATCACTGTTTAAATTTACATCATCATGCTTTCAGAGAAGGTGGGTAACCAGAAATTAGGTGATCTTGATTTATTCCTCTTCCTCAAATTAACCAGAATCCCTTAAAGCTAATTTGTATGTGGAGACATAATTTGCTCTTTTCTGATAAAGGACAGTGTCAGAGGGACTTAGGAGACTATGCAGAAAAAGTGAATGCATTTAGAAGTCCACTTATTTCACTATAAAATGGACAACTTTCTTTTATATCAATGCACAGGCCCTTACAGCATAGGAATTTAATGAATGACTCTTGTTCTCACTTTATTAGACCATCTATGATTTTACTAACTCATAGAAAATAATAATTAAAGTGAAGCATAAGTATACATCAAAAGGTTATAGAAGATATCCCCTCCCAGAGGGCTAAAAGATATTAGTAATGGAAGGCTAGATGATGGTCAATGGACATAACTAATTAAAACACATCGATAATTAGATGTCCCTAGTGATGTGAAACTAATGAGTAAATTTCAAGATCTATTAGATTGCAATGAAATATAATTCTTGCTTATGTGGTGCTAGCCTTGTGTTAGTGACATAATTTAACTTTCTAATGACCTTTTCATTCAGATTTGATTAATTTCATATTAAGACATTAGCTCATTCAATGAGCCTTAATGTCACAGTAGATATTATAATTACCCAGCAGAATCAAGGGCTATAAGTACTCAGAATTACAATAGAAAATGTCATTATGTAGAAATGCTTTGGCATTGGGAGACAGATATAGGACAGAATTATCTATTATCCACAGAGCTATCAAATACTGAGATAACAGGGGATATGAAAATATGCTTATAGTTGCCAACAACTTCAAATAATTCAAAGTTATTAATAATAATATTCTAATGCAAACAATTTGATTGCTTTAAAAACTGTTTTCTAGCTGTTGGCTGCCAGCTGTTGTTTCCTTGGCATCTATTGGTCATTTGCTTTGTCCAGGGAGGCTTTAGCCTAACAAAACTCCAGCTTGTGAAGCTGCCAATACTTTAAGAAGTCATCAATTTACTTTTGGAAAACAATTAACAGTATTAAATAAAAAGTGTTGGACATTTGCAAAAAAAGTAGAGAACAAGGATATCAAGCTGTTTAATAAAATGTATTTCCAAGGGAAAATGAAATGTATATTCCTTTTCTAGGCAGTAGATAGTAAAGTTTGTTTTCAAGGAGGCTGCATCAGGGTCAATAATTTTAAAGTCTCTAAGCAAAAATCTATCTCAATGTCCAACTCTTCTTTCATTAAGTATATATCATTCCAGTTCCTTAGCCTCTATAATTACTGTTGTTTTTGAGGCAACAACCATTCAGAAAAAGGCCATATTGTTAGTTTAATTATGTTTTTCCCTTACACAGGGAGATACTAAGACTAAGGACACTTAGCATACATGATTTAACTGAGACTAGTATCTAGTAAATATTACTGCCAGGGTGGTATCACTTTAAAACTCCAGGCCTGGTCATGGCAGCTATCAGGAGGCTGAGGTAAGAGGAATACTAAAATGTGGTCAGGCTAGATATCAGAAGAAACACATCTCAAAAAGAAAAGAAAACCCCATCCTTGCTTATAACATTCAATTCTCCATCCCAGTTCATTTATGGGGCAGCTATATGTTGCTAGTACTGTTACCAGCCTGTCTTAGGCCCTATTTCTACAATACTCTATGGAATTAAGATATAAATGAGTGAAGTAATAAAAAAAATATTCACACCTGTATCCCAAGTACTTAGAAAACAAGCAAAAGGAAGAAAATCTGAGGCATCCTGAGCTATGTAATGAATTCTAGATTTGCAAGCCAGCTTGAGCAACATAGCAAAACCAGGGCTTAAAACTCAAACAGACAGACAGAGACTCAGAGATTCATTTTTTCTTCACTAGTTTGATATTTTAATTCTTTGAGAACTTTGAACATACATATAAAATATTTTGATCATATTCACCCCTATTCTGTCTTCTTATTCCTCACTCTCCTTCTGACCTCATCTCCACCCTGAACTTCATGTTTTCTACTTTTTATTCTTTTTATAACCCAATAAGTCCAATTTGAACATCCCATATACATGTTAATAAGTCTGAAATCATCTGCTTAGTATGGCCTACTACCAAGAGGCACATCCTTAAAGAAAAATTACTTCCTCTGTAGAATCAGTCATCACGTGTCAATAGCTTCTTCATCCAGAAGTGGAGACTAGTAGGCTCCTGACCCCTCCATGGAAGGTTAGAATGCTGACTGTTCCTGCAGGCAATTATAGTGCTGTGATTTCAGGAATAACAAGAGTTCTGTCCTGCCTGTGACACTGTTTTCTCCAAGTACTTCCCTACTTCTGGCTTTTAGACTCTTTCCACCTCCTTTGTATGCAACAATCCCAAATTTTGTGACAGGGACTTGGTATAGATGTTCTATTTGTGGCTGAACACTCTACGAGCACTTACTCACCTCACTTGTGAGATTTTGCATTAACTAATGTCCACTGACTAAAGAAACTATTCTAATGAATTCTGAAGGCTATATTAATCTATGAACATAAATCTGGGAATGTTGAAGATATTTAGATATTAGATTAATTTAGTAAAATAATAGTAGTAGGTTACTTTCTTGGGTGTTTGAGCTCTCATAATCAGGGTTCTTGATCATATTTACAGTACTAAGGGTGTTAAGATTTTTATTGCTTTTATGAAACACCATGACAAAAAGCAACTTGAGAAAGAAAAGATTTATTTTTCTTACACTTTCTTATCACAGTTTATCACTGAATGAAGTCCAGGTTTCAAACAAGGCAGGAGCTGATGCTCTGAGAATATGAAGATGTGTTGATGGCTTGCTTGATCTTTTATTTTTTCTTTTTTTTGTATTATGAATAAAGACTCATTTTTTTATCCATGTATCCCCTTGTTCAAAGTCCCTTCCACCTCCCAACCCTCCCAGTCAATCTCTCTTGTCCCAATTTCCCTATCTCCTCCCCAGCAAGGGCAGGAGGTCCCAAGGTCCCAAGGTGGCTTAGTTCAGCATCCTCTCCAGGCAGATCTGCTTTTCTCACCCCAACATCAAGACTGGGTTAGGTATTCCTCTGGAGGGAATGGGCTCCAAGGTGCTGGTCCAAAGTGTTTCAGATACCAAGCTGTTCAGTGGTTGTGGTTTGCAGCTTGAGAATGCTTTGCTTTTTGTTTTAAGTCCACTAATGTGTGAGTACATCCTCTGCTCCTCTTTCTGGGTTTGTGATATCTCGCTTAGGAGGATATTCTCCAAATCCATCCATTTGCCTGTACATTTTAGGATATCATTTTTCTTACTGCTGAGTAGTACTCCATTGTGTAGATGTACCATAGTTTGTTAATCTATTCTTCAGTTGAGGGGCATCTAGGTTTTTTCCAAGTTCTTACTATTACGAATAATGCTGCTATGAACATAGTTGAGCTAATGCCTTTGGAGTGTGAATGTGCATCTCTAGGGTATATGCCCAGTAGTGGTATTGCTGGATTCTTCAGAAAATTGATTCCCAGTTTTCTAAGAAACCACCACACTGCATTCCAGGTGGCTGAACAAGTTTATACTTCCACCAACAATGGAGGAATGTTTCCCTTGCTCCACAACCTCTCTTGCATAGGGGCTATCATCTGTGTCTTTTATCTTAGCCAATCTGACAGGTGGAAGGTGGTATCTCAAAGTTGTTTTGATTTACATTTCTCTGATAGCTGAAGATGTTGATCACATTATCAAGTGTCTTTCAGCCATTTGTAATTCTTCTGCTGAGAATTCCCTTTTTAGGTCTAAATCTCATTTTTGATTAGGTTATTCAAGGTTTGGGGCTCTCATTTCTTGAATTCTCTATATAGTCTAGAGATTAGTACTCTGTCACTTGTAGGGTTGGTGAAAATCTATTCCCATTCTGTAGGCTGTCATTTTGTCTCATTGACCGAGTCCTTGGCTTTACAGAAGCTTCACAGTTTCAGTAGGACATACTTTTTGATTGTTGTTCTTAGTGTCTTTGTTACTGATGTTGTATTTAGGAAGTGGTCATCTGTGCCAATGTGTTGGAGGGTATTTTCCACTTTCTTTTCTATCAAGTTCAATGTGGCTGGGTTTATGTTGAGGTCTTTGATCCACTTGGATTTGAGTTTTTTTTTTGCATGGTGATAGGCTTGCTTGCTCTTTATGAATTTTGTAATCTGCTATCTTTCAAAACCCAAGAATACCAGGCCAGGGATGACACCACTTTCAATGGCCTAACCCTCTCACATCAGTCACTAATTAAGACAATATCCTACAGGCTTGTCTACAAGCCAATATTATGGAGACATTTTCTCAGTTAAGGTGCCCCTCCTTCCATCACAAGTTTGTACTTCAGTTGTAAAATAACCGATCTAATGTCTCTGTGGGTACATACATTGACATGCACATAGTAATAATTAAAAATAGTAAAAATAAATCTTTACAGTACTTACATATCTCATGAACATGGATAAATTGAGGTGGGGACTATCTTGAACCTTCACACTCACTGACTAGTGTTTATGGTATTGAAGTTATTTTTCACACTTTTAGAAGAGGAAGGTAAACCCTAACCCTGCTATAAATCCTTAAATCTATTATGATGACTTGCCTGCATATTATGCTGGTGTTACAGTAGTACCGAAGTTGTGGGGATAAAAACTATCATCTAGACATAAGGCCTACTTTATGAGACAGAACCCATGTCTGACATGCTTAGATGACCAAAACGTGAAACTGAATATGCCATGGACCTAGGGGAAAACCAAATAACCTTGCTCTGCTACAGAAATATAGTGATGACATGTCTTTTAATGACACCCTGCTATGCTCATAGAGCAGTGTCTTCCTTAGCTGTCATTGGAGAAGTTTAATACTATAGTAACTAGAAAGAAATATAGAAACACAACTGGACAATAAACAGAACAAGAGACCTTGGAACACTGTCCTAATTCAAATTCCCCCCCTAAGGGCTCAGGGAGGATGAGGCAAAGTTGTAAGTGTTAATGGGAATGGAAGATATCAAAGAAATAGTGCTTTCCAAACACAACAGAACTGACTTAAGAATCCACAGAGACTGTGGCAGTGCACACAAGGCCTGAATAGGTCCAAGTCAGTGCTGAGATGATAATGGAACATGAACTCCATCAATAACCCAGTTTCTATTTCCAATTGACAAAAGCTCAAGAATGAAAACTTAGTAGAGTCTCATGGAGTATACAATCCAAAAAGGGATCCTCCATGCTCAGCAGTAGATGGCCAACACAAAATGAAATCAATGCTATTTTTGAAGATGTTTTACTCATAATGCTTGGTTTGGGTACTTTTTCTTTTCCTTTTTTCTTATCTATTATAGTTTTTGATTTTGTTTTTATAAGGAGTGTGTGGGTGTTTCTTGTGCTCTTTTCTTTTCTCTGCATATTTGTTTGCTCTTTTTTACTTTGGTTTGATTGTCTTTTATTTTCCTGTTTATTTTCTCAAGTAAGAGAAATAAGGCATAGTGTTAAAGGTTGGGAAAGAGAGGAGGATGAGGGAGAGAAACCTGATCTCAATATACTTTATGAAAAAATATTTTCAATTAAAGATAAAGAAAAAGAGGATATAAATTTGAAAGAGAGCAAGGGGAGTTGTTACATGGGAGGAGCTAAAAGGACAAATGGGAAGGAGAAATAATGTAATTGTATTTTAATCTAAACAAAATATTAATTTAAAAAATGTCCAGGTACTTTCAGTCAAATATGTTTTTCTGTATCTTTCAGGGAATTATAAAGTTAGACTGATCACATTCAGCATGGTGAAAACATCAAACTTAAAAGTCTTTACAATATACCAACTTACAAATTACATATATACCATAATTGTCAGTGGAAATAATAAATTTACATAAACTATTTGTTTAGAATAGAGTTTGTAACAAAATAAGTTGAAAAAAAAACCTTAGGAAAAAAAATAAATCTTTAAAACTACTTATCACTGTGACACATATAGTAAATTAATAGCAACTGAATGCTTCCATTGATTTTTGTCAAACTTTTATGTTCATTGGCCAAATCTTAGTTGTAGATAAACTGGTATTTGATACATTCAAGTACATTATGGCCTGGACAGGGTCAGAAATTTTATTACAACAGATAACATCCCAATCTGAGGTTTGAAAATCTGCATAAAACCCGAGAAAGCTTAAAAAAATCCTAGACCACAGAAATAGAGCCAAAAGTGGCTTCTGAATCATATATCTGAATTGAGTCATGATAAACAAATGCTGTGGTATTCAGGCTTGAATTTAATGATGTTGGGTCCACAGCAGGTCACCAAAAACAAGGCCAATTCCTGGAAATCAGAAGACTCAGGATAAGCAACAAACTGCATGTGATTGACTTAAGGTTTCTGTTTACATTGAACAGAAACAGAACAGAATCACAAGTGGTTTATGGTAGCATCATTTTTTTGGGTCCACTCTGTTTGCTGGCAGCAAATGGCTCTGGGGCCTCCACCATGTTGAAAAACCACCAAAAGGTGTGGAGTCAGCAGTTATAAGAGTATTAGCATTTCAAAAGCTCTTCTGATTGGGAAATTATTAAGGATTCACAATAATCAGATTCAAATGAAGAAAAACCTTTACACTGGCTAAAATGTGTATGAGAAATAATATGTGGAAGGAAAAGGGATACAAAAAACCCTTAAAAAAGAAAAATAGAGGAATAAAAGTAAAGATAGCAAATACACAAAAAAGGCTGGATTATGGTTATTGTGTTTTCTTTTAATTTTCTGACTTTTAAAGAGCTAAGTGCAGAAATACAATTGATTGCAAAGGCTGCCAATTTAAACAAAAATATATATGTTTTAAAGGTGTCTTGAATATGAAATTTGGGCCTGAAGATATGTTGCTTTGGAAAAAAGTTTCTGCATTTATTTCCAGAGAAGATGAAAATCTATGGATTGTTTCTAGACAAATATGGTTTCATTTGCCGAGGTCACCTGCAAATTTTCTGATGGAGAGATCAGCTTTCAGGATGCCAATTAGGATGATTCAGCCTCAGGAGCCCATGAGATTGCCAGCACCCCTTAATTAGCAGGAAGTAGTAAAAGAAAAGCTATGCCCAAACTCCTAAAATATTGCTTATAAACATTTGTTTTCATTATAAATGGTTAGTAGTCATAGTTAATCTCTTTCTAAAAATGGGGGCCTTATGTAACTCATTTAAAATAGGAATGTGTAATTAAGAAATGCAGATTAATAGTCATTTATGATAACCAAACTTATAGTCATGTTTGTTAAGTTTTTGTATGTATACAGAAATATATTTCATTTAGATAGATAGTCTTCAAACACTTCAAAGACATACAGAATATGGCATTTAAAATACTTTAAGAACTTACAGTTTACTGGACAGTGAGACAGGTCTGCTCCTGGCAGTACTCATGTATTTCAAGAAAATGATAGGCACTGAAGAAAGTTCATGTGGAACTTACTTTGTGGCAATGGTTAGCCACTGGACAATAAACTGTTCTTGTATTGACTGCTTGATGGTATGATGTATAAACTGGACATACAGGATCCATGGTGAAGGGACCTCTGAACTTTGGCAGAACAAGCTGAGATGGTCCTATAGTTTTCTGCTCTGCACAGAAAATTGCCAGGCATCCTTCATAATACAAGGAGAAGTGATTGATGGACTATGCCAGACTTTCTACATCACTGAAAGGTATGCCAGAGACATTGGGTCTATAGGCAGAAGATGGATGCCCCAGAGTTACAAAGAAATTTTGGGTGAGTGTCTAGGCAGACAGATGTCATCTCTGTCATTTCTATACTTTGGAAGTTGCTTGAACTTCCTGTTTATTTGGGTAATATATTCTTCTGTGGTCTTTGATATAGTTGAATATTTGAGAACTATAGGTATAGCTTTTCTTAGTTATCTTAAAAGGTTTATTAGATAGGAAACTCTAGACTCACAGGTTAAGGTAGACAATAGAATATTTTCTTCAATTTTGTTAATTACAAATAGACTAGATATTATAACTATAATTCTTGCTTGATAGCTGTTTTGTTATATGTAATTTTACTATATTGAAATTAAAACCTTCCTTTTGATTAGACAGAAAAGAGCAAGTGTGGTGGGAAAGCTCCGTCTGTATGCTGTAAACAAAAGAATTGTTTTGGCTTGTGTCAGGTGCCATAGAAGTAGATGGAGAAATTGAGGTTCAGGTATGAGGTGTGCTGAGTCAGAGAGACTTCATCCAGCCACCAAAGAAGAAGCATGTAGGACCCAGGTGAGTGGGGCCATGCCACAGGCCATGTGGCCAGATAGATTAATGGAAATCGGTTGAATTAAAATAAAAGAGCTGGCTAGTAATGTGTCTGAGACATATGTCAAACAGGATGAAATTAAAATAAGCATGTGAGTCAATTTTTTTTGGGGGGGTGGTAAAAGTTGCCATGGGCATGTCAGACCTCTGGCCCAGATAGAATCAGAAATCTCATTTCAACAGTACATTCTATCAGAAATCCTTTTCTTGGAAGTAGGAGATAATACAGTAAGTTATTACTGAAATGTGAGGACATAGAATTCACCTAATAGTGTACTGGTAGCACACATCTGTAATCGCAGTGGTTCTACAGCAAGACGGAGGGTCAGGGAGAGATATGGAAATGCATGGACCCTCTGGGATAGCTAGCCTGGCATGCACAGCAATGAAAGAGAGATAAACTGGAAATGGAGAACTTCTGTCCTAGATTATTTTCTCTCCTCTGCCTGTGTGCTGAGGCACTCCTACACCTATACTAATAAACCCACCATATACATATAAACACAAAGCTATAAATACAAATTTTCTAATAACTATGTCTTCAAGAGTTATTACATGTGATGTAGATGTTGTTTTATACTTTTGTTTATTTTATATTTTAGGAAAAAACAACACAGATATGTTAGTACTTTGCCTGCTCATTAATACCACAAACAGTGTCTTCTCTGAGTCAGATAATAACTTTAAATAATAATGAGTATTTCCTCAGTTAAATAACACCATTACAACATGACTACCTGTCATAATTTCAATATTAACTGGCATTCTAGACATTCCATAAGATCAGATAGTGAATAAAGTATTAATTCAAGACCTGAGCTGAAGCATTTGCCAGCTGTGACTGAGGCAGCTTAACACTGGGCTGAGTTAACTGGACTCCTACAGGGATCTCCCTGAGGCAAGGAGTGCAGCTATAAGTAACCTTATTAAAAGACAGAAGATAATAAATGATAGAAAGATATTTGGAAATTAGTAGTCTGACTTTTTTGTTTCTTTGGCATATATATTTGTTCAGAATAAATTGTTTTAGAGTAGCTTTAAAAACTGAAAATTTATCAGTGGACTCTCAGGTGATCCCATGGTTTAAAGTCCACCTATTTTAGGTACTCCTAGTATTTACTCTCTTCTTCTCCTCTTCTTCCTTCTCCAGTCTTGTTAACAACTTGTCAATTGTCCTAACATCAAACACCTAGCCCAAGGCAGCAGGTGAGCTTGTGTGTTGAGAAGCCTTGCAGGAATAGGTAGTAGCTACTCTTTCCCAAGTCAGTTTCAGAAGTTTCTGGAAACACAGATCCCTGGGAATCATCACATAGCCCACACATCCATTTGGCTGAAAGGTTTCAACCTGTCTTATATCTGTCTAGGGAAAAATATTAAAACAGAGAAAACAGATTAACAAATAACTTCTGAGTTCAAAGCTATTCTTTTGCTCTTTATAGAGTCAAACTCACTGAATACAAAACAGCACCCACCCAAGGTGGCGTTTCTGTTTTCAGAATTCCCATTACTTCATTCAGAAGCCTAGTTCTGACAAGGCCCCAAGAGCCATGGCTGGACTAGCTGGTGTGCTAATAGGAACTCAGAGCCTCCTATGAGCAAGCACTGCATCCTGCTAGTAGCAGCACTTCCTCTAGACTTTTGAGTATCTGCCCTTTCCCCAACCTATTCATTCTAAGCATTGAGAAAGCACACTCAGTTCCTATTGTCTGCTGTTATGGGAGAATCATTTAGCTCCTAGTCTTTATTAGTCCTGATTATTCTGAATACCTTCATGCTAGGTGAGAATGATCCTTGAGTAAAGATGATACTGTTCACCACTAACCATATTAAAAATGAAATTGCCAACTGTTCATTTTCCTTTCTCTTCCAATTTTTTGTCTTTCTTCTTTATATTTTCTTCCTGTTTTTCCTTATGAAATGGCATAAGGTAGCCTTCTCTTCTTATCTAATATTTTACTCATACAAACTTCTCTTATTTTTTTGATTGCCCCAAATCAATGGCATTTATGTATTTGCTGATAAGTTCATGTTTTAACCCTGCAACAGGTAAGAGTTTGTTCCAGAATAAAAACATGAGATAAAATTCAATTTCCTTTTATTCTGTGTTCTTTCTCTCCAGCCTCATAAACAAGTGGTCCTAGATTATCTGTGACTTGTGAACAAAGACCTTCCCTTCTGACTTTCTGAGCTTTGAGAGCACCATAGAGTTCCTGCTTCATTGGAGCTGTGTATCTTTCTGTTGTAAATAGCTATGGGATATTTTGACAAGGACAGTTTATGATAAGGCTACTTGCTCTACATTTTCACATGAAAACATCTAAAGTTCTATCTTGTTTTATTGCCAACTGAGGACGATGATTCTTTTTTCTGTCAACACTTTCTCTCAACAACCCATTGACACAACATTCTAGAGAATTCTCAGTGGCAGTGTGAGGGAGAGCTGAGCACAATGGGTTTCGAGTTAAACTCACTGGTTGATCATCACATTTTTTGGGAATTCCCCTTGCTGTGGTGCTATGGCATAAGAACATATAAAATATCCCATATCACTTTGCATAGGTCAAGACTTTGCTCAATCAGGCAGACATACTAGCGCTTGTATGAAGGAAACTGATAGCATCCAGAAGTAGGTACATTATTAAGTTTTCTAGTCACTCACTTGTAGGGGACTCTAAGAGGTAAGAGATTCAGATGGGGACTGTAAAGTGTGCAATGCAAAACTCTTCCTCAAAAAGACCAATGTCCTGACCAACACAAGCTCTGGAAACTATGAGTCTCTACTTTCAGAAACAAATTCTTTTTACTAGAATATAACATTCACTTCTTAAAATGGATTGTATATAACTGTGACCAACTGAACTGGCCAAAAGGTGCAGTGAATATAATTTGCTGGGACTCATGCTGTCCATTGCTGCATCATCACTTTCTGGATCCACTAACACAATCTACTCTCAGGTATCTACTTGAACAAGCTGCCCAGAGTGGTTTCTGAGACCTATTTCTGGCATTTAAAGAGGACATACTAAAACCAATTTGACAAAGATGAAAAAAGAAACTTTTCTCAAAGTCTTTTGAGTGAATGAAAGTTTTAAAGATTTTTTTTTGAACTTTTTCCTGTTATTTATTCTCTATCTGTAAAACTAACCTAGTCTGAGGCAGTTAAAATAAAAATGTCAAGGTGTGGAAAAAAGCAGATGAGTGCCAATTTCCTTATGAGAAATACTTTCATTCTGTCTGAGTAGGGGTTCCACTACTCAGGGTTTCTTTTCAGAGGCTAGATATCTCTTGACAGAGACAAGTTGATAAAAAAATTAGATATTTCTTATCAACACCAAATCGGGGCTAGCAAGATGGCCCAGCAAAGGACTCTGGCTTGATTCCAAAGAGCCCAGAGTGGCTCATAATCATCTGTTACTCTAGTTTCAGGGCATTAAACACCCTCTTTTGGCATGCATGGATACCAGGCACACACATGGGACACAGATATACATTCAAACAAAAACATACATATATACAAAAGAAAAAAATTTAAAAACTGTAGAGAGCTGCCTGCTGCTGTGCCCTAGAGATGGTGCTGATTTCGGGCCTCCACCCGCCGTGGGTGAGTGCTCTCTTTTGATAAACAACTCCTTATTTGGCTTGAGCCTGGGGCGTGGTTTGCTGTTGTGTCTGTGGACCTATGAGCTGTGCCCACGTGGCTTATTGGGATTGGATGCCCTGAGAGTTTCTAGTCAGTGGGCGGGGTTTCCCGGGGAAGGAGAAGGAGAAGCAGAGAGAAGAACAAAGAGAGAACAATTGTAAAGGTCCCGAATAAACTGCTGAAAGAAGATCCTGGGTGTTGTGCTTTCCTTGTTGGCAAGGTTGCGCGCGACAAAAAACCATGAGATAGAAAAGGTGAACTAGGAGGCATTAACACTGAAGGCTAGCTCTATATGCTAAAGACATTAATAAACCAAATAACCATATAGCATACTGAAGAAGGCATGGATACCATTGTTATAGGAAATGAGACCTTAGTAGATATTCTTTATTATGTGTGACTTCTCTTGCTCTGTTTTAGAAAGAAAGGGTTTTATTTAAGTTTACTTA